>JUDQ01000020.1:0-10872 GCA_000812075.1 Scedosporium aurantiacum
TGTGTGTGTGTGTGTGTGTGTGTGTGTGTGTGGTGTGTGTATATGTGTGTGCTGTACGAACATCAGTGCGTTTGCAGAAGGAAAAAGACGTTAGTTCCTGGGAGATGGAGTCAGCTGTTGACATCGATGTAATAATCATAAATAATAATACAGGTATAATAAGACCTGTTAATCTTCCAACCGGGATTCGCTTGCCATCCATCCCGTCCCGTAGAGGTGCGTGCGAGTGCTTGCTTGCATGTCGCACTTCGTAAATTGCCTGAGGGGCCGATGAAAAATGATAGGTGAGAAATGATAACTGGAGGGGTTGAAAAAAACGAGGTATCTCGGAGGTTAGACGTTTACTGAGAACAAAACGAAAATAAGAATAAACCGCAATAAAAGCACACTATCCTTTGCCTGAACAAAACATACTGGGATTACTCCAAACATCATCTGCCTTCCTCGTGCACAACTGTAACTAGCGTAGTCTCTCGGCAGGCTCCTCCGCCAAATCCTTCGCACACCCAAAATTACTGGGGGAGGGCCAGCTAAAGATGCATGCTGCACACACTCACGCTAGAAAATGCAAGAGCACATCCGCGCTCTTACTTTTATCGCGCCGCAAAACCGCTTGGTCCCTTTAGAGGGAGTAATACTTCGTAGTCCAATTGGTCCATTCGCCCGGCGAACAGGTCTCTCGTCCACATTGACTAGGGAGGTTTGGTGATCTCTTTGATCCACTGATCCATTCCGGATCGTAGGTCTTCCTCACAGGCCAAGTCCATGTATCAATCCGTCTTGGTGTGGATGGGCATGTACAGCATACTTCGTACGTTCAACGAAGTAGGAGGGAATTGGCATATCCTACCTCGTAATATCCAGGTAAATACTTCGGAGCTGACGGATGCCGCGGTTCTGCTCATTTGCAATTGTCCTGTTCTCCACCGGACCTGGTCTGTCAGCACGAAGGACGTGAGTAGCGTAGGAAATAACTTCTCATTGTTACAGGGATTTGCCATGCGTCGACAACAACTGGAATATTGGATATTGCACTCTCGCGCTGGAGGGAGGGACAGTGCTTATTCGACCTGATCGTCCCGGTCTCGACTTCGTAAAGTCGCACGGCATCTCGTACAGACTCCAGTCGCCGTCTGCCAATTAAACTGCCCTGAAGCAAACGGGCATATCGGACCTTGGACAACCAGACAGCTCGGGATGCCACATCTCCAACATCCGTCCGCTGTGCGCAAATATCCGCTTCGTAATTACGAAGCTCAGTCAGAATGGGGAAAGTCGCGTCTTGCATTATGCATTTTCCCCTTGACCAAACGACGGAGGAAGGCGCCAAGAACAATCACCAAGCCATCGAAGAAACGTCATGACAACAATCAAAATCTTCCGAACTTAATCGGGTCTGGCTTCATGTTAGGAAGATATCCCCCCCAAGCTGCAAGCAAGAAGCTAGAGACGCAACTTTGCGCAACTTTTGCACGCCTTTCCCATTTCATTGTGGGGAAATCTTAATGTGATGGGTCTGGATGGGAAAAATCGCGCTTGGTGGGGAAAAAAAGGTTTCTCTAATTTGAACCAAGACGCGCTAGATGCCTGCTCATTAAGACTAAAGACAGACATGTCCACGTCGCTGCGCCAGATGGGTTCTTCCGGCAACCTGAATCTGCTGTGCTAGCGGAAGGGCAAAGCAGAACTTGCCGAATGGTGTTGAGCAGCACGGCGACACGAGCCCGATGGCGAGCTGAGTTTGGGGGGTTTGGCTGAGCTCTTTGAGCCTGGAGCCGGTGAGGCAGGCCCTCGCCGAAATATTGTGGGAATACTCAGGCATTAACCTGGACGAAGTGGGCTGGTGAACTCGTCATCCCCTAGTGTGGCAGAGTTGCAGGGTTGTTCGGTCAGTCCTGTGGCGTTTTGCCTTCTCATGCTCCCTTTGTTCCATCAGATTTGCACATCCATGTTCTCTACATGTGGGCGCAACCTCGCATGGAAAAAGCTCACACTCAGGAGCTAGTGATATGATGAAGCCACCTCGGGGTCCTCGAATATTGGCCTGTACATCCTCTACTTAGTAGATGTGACAGCGAAGCTTTTTGGCGGTAGAAAAAGCAAAAAAAGCAGTTCCAGAAGCAGAATCGGACTGATTAGCTGAAAGTCCTAATTTCAGGAACACAACGTGTCCATGGAGGCGGAGCTGGGCCTTCATGTCTCACACCGACACCCATCGTGTGATTGGTCCCCGACGACGTGGCTAGGCCAGCCAAGAGAAGAACTCTGTTCTAGAAGTAGAAGTTGCTGACATTCTGGACCAACTCGGCCATGTGCATGTAAGGGGCTTGCTTAGTTTTGTCTGTCCTACTCTGACCACGAAAACGGAGATATGCTTCCTCGCATCCTTTCTATAAATTGAGTGGGGACAACTCTGACGCCACCAAATCCCCTTTCTTGAGCTATTGATCGCGCAGGTTCCGAAGTAAAGAGAGCACAGGCAGTTTGGATGGATGCCTCGTGGCTCTGCTTGAGAGTGGCCTGTGCTGTCCCTTTTCATGGCTTGTCTTTTTGATGACCTGAGGCTAAATTGGCGCTGGCGTTCGAGTGAAATCGATCCAAAGTTGCGCTAGAGGTGTTAGTGACCCCTATCCATATCGTCGGAATGTGTTCGGCGACTCTTAACTGGATGGACGAACATCCTCCGGGTGGTGCTTCGTAAAAGGAGTAGTGTAGTGTAGAAGTGTACTACTTCGTAGATGTTTCATCGCATGACTGTTGCTGTAGCTCTGCCTGGCTGCTTGCAGCATGGTATTGCATTGCGTTTGCTCGGTGCCCGCCCTCGTCCAACCAAGTACGAAGTAATATCCTCGCAGCACGAGGAGACGTCGTCCCGCAGGACACAGTTGCCACCTGCATGGGAACTACTTCGTAAGGAGGAAAAAAATGATAATGAATAAAATTACGAAGTAAACCAGATCAAATGGACGAGGCTTCCTGATCTGGCCGTGTTGCATCGAGTCGAGGTACTTCGTACAAGGAGGTCGTTCAAAGCTTTGCACGGGCCCGCTCCTCTTCGATGACCAGTGCCATAATGTACGGAGTGGTTCGTACTCGGCCGGTGATGTCAAGGCGTTCCGAGGGAATGATTGACCTGTTTGACGGGATTGGAAGGTGAAGAAAGTGTAGCACTAGTTGAGGCCGAATATAGACTGCACTGGTCTACTTCATGAGAACTCATACTTCGTTGGTAGAGGTGGAAGCCCCGTAGGCAAGGAGACTCAATCTCGAAAGGAGTGTGAGGGGCGATGGAGAGGGATCATCAGCCTAGCAAGAAGACGAATGAAGTAATACTTGGGCCACAGCCTGACCGTGCGCTCGCCGCAGGATGCATCGGCGGTCCGCAGCAGTGCGCCTCTGTTCCCAATAGATTAGGGGATATCAAATGAAAATTGGAGATGGTGGAGAAGAGAAAATATTTTGATCTAATTGTGTGAGAACGAAACATGCAACGACAACTTGGAAACCAGGATGAGATGGATTAGATCAATGACGAGCAGGGAGAAATGGGCAGCTGCGACGCAGTCGATCTTGGACGCGGTTTTCGGTGGTGGTTGATGGTGTCGCCTTCTCCCCCTCCATTCATGTATGCACATCGCTCAGGTCGCTGCTGCAGAATCCAGGAATGTCTTGGCTTGTACCTGCCTGCGTGTGATGTCACGGTAACGGTTACCTAAATGAAAGTAAAAGTACACTGCAATTGTATTCCTGCACTGCGCCGTCGTCGCCCTGGAGCTTCCAGAAACAGATTGGTGTTTTACAGGTTCTTCCAGTTGTCCTCTGAAGTTGAACGGGAGCACGATTCTCACCGACCGCCGACTCGGCGATTTGCGATACACCAGCCTGATGTACGAACCCTTGGCTGAAGCGTTTGTGTGTTACAGCCCTCGTCGGTGGTAATACAAATCATCATGTGCCAATATCCACCAAGCAAGGCACTTGACTGGACCAACCTGGGATGGACTCATGGAGGCATTGTCTCATTGATCTCATTAAGCTGCCCTGCTCATCAATAGTAGCAATGGGGGGATAATAATAATAAGCTCCCTTGGGGAACCATAACAAAAGAACTATCATTGATATGCCGCTGATTGAAATTGATGGCGGTACCGCGGACGGCGAACAGAAATGATTCGCTACCAGGTAGGAACACTTCAATTGGGGTTAAGGACAACCACGATTCATCGGCACGAAACTCAAGACGGGAGGGGCGTATCAGGCTCCTTTCTTCCCGTACGATGCCGTCTCAAGATGGGAGAAAATGAACAGATGAGTCGCAGGGTGCCTTATTTATCCCACGTCCTTGGGGGGATTTTACGGGTTCATCTCCACCTAACCAACCCGTTCCCCGTTCCTGTGCCGCTTCGTTCCTGGTCCTTTTCTGCCTGCGTCGCAAAGTGGCAAATATCCGGCTCTTGATGTTTCGAGCCCTGATAAAGCCAATTATGAATTACTACAACGCGACGAACCCCTTGACCGGGAAGCAGAAGACAGAAGAAGAGGCATGAACAAACAAGCGGGAAAGGTGGTTGGTTTGATGAGATAGAGTTGGGTTGAACCAGAGATGGACAAGATGGGGAAATTTTGACACCGGATAATGTGTATCCCTGGGTCACAACATATTACTTTCTTCGTTATTGAACTTTACAATGGTGATGGATAGAGGGGCCCTTCATGGTCTTTGGGATCGATCTATTGATTCAATCTTGACCATGCGATGAGAGCATGGAACGACGCTGAAGACTAGCATGTCCTGGTCTCCATTGCTATTGTGGGACCACCACGCATTGCGTTTGAAGGGTCGACATGGTTGATCTAACATTGATAACATCAATCTGTTTCCCTTGATCTTCTCCTTGCAAGTACGAAGTACTTTGTAGCCTCTGGGTAAGTCAGTCAATGTTCCTGAGATCGTGGATCCCCGGACTTCCAAATAATGATGCGGCTGGTCAGCTGAAGGCGACAGAGCATTATTATTGCCGGCCAGATGCCGCTCTGTGTTATCCATCCACTGATCCAGTTTAATGCAAGACAATGAGCGCTGGAAACAATGTCATTGATCTCAGCTATTAATACTTCGTACACGTTCTTATGAAAGCTTGAGACAGAACAGGACTAAACAGCCTTGTACCAGACCCATTCTTCTGGGAGCCAACTTCGGACTTCGTTGTTCGCCCACGTTCCTCCCTCCACTCTCTGCATCCACTCATATAATTGCAGATCGATTGAATCATTTGATAATTGAGGAGAAGAGTATCAACCCGCCCATGCCAAGGATCATTTCGCCCCTATGAAGGAGTTTAGTGCATAACGCATTCACGAGCAAGCACTGATCGTGGAGACGTGGACTGACCCAACTGAGCCTGCGTACCTGCACTGTGCAGGAGGTAGGTCCAGTCCACGGACGCTAACCTGCCTCCTGCACCGCCTGGGCGACGCAAGTACCCAAGTACACCGGCATGGTTGTCCAGTGTCGTCGCACTTGACCCACATTCCAAACAGTCAGATCGTTGCCTCCTTCTCACACCCCTTTCGGCGTAATTCGCACACCCTCCCTGCTGTACCTTCCCTACCTCTCTGGCTTGCACGCACCCCTCCCTGTCTCTTCTCTTTCGTCCCTACCTCAGTTTTGCTCTTGCTCTGCTCCTGCTCTCTCACCAGTGCTCCTTCTCCCACCAGCCGCGCCGGTATTCCGTCGTTTTCTCAGAGCACACTGCCTCAGTACCCGACCCAACCAAGGACGAAGTACTTCTCACAATGACATGTGCCTGGCCTGGCTGGGTGTACCTGTATAGTCCCTGTCAAAGTTAGTCTCCACGCTACTCACGTACAGATTAGCTTAGCTTAGCCAGGTTCTCACTTCCTCGAGATACAACCACTTCGACGGATGCACCTCCCGCACTTGCGCCGTCCAAGTCCGTCCCCCCTCCACTCTTATATCATAGCATTTCACCCCTTCTGCCCTCAGATCCTCCCCTCCTCCATCTTCCTTCTCCGCTCTCGTCTTTTTCCAATTATTCTGTGTCGCGATTTCTACGCGCAGTCCTCTCCTTTTTGTCATGTATTACTGAATCCTTCGTTTTATAACAGCGGAGTCCGGATCCTTTTGCGCACTGATACGAAGTGTTCGAAGCGCACCACTTTCTCTTACACCCAAACAATCCCTGTCACACCGACCTCGCTGAAACCCACTGTCCTCCGTTGCTGCAAACTCGACCCTTTGTTCGACTCTACCGTGTGCACTAATTCAAAACTCCAACGTGAAGATTGGCTGGCCAGAGGCTAAGGGAAGCGAGGAAAGAGGAAAGTGGTTGAGTGGGCCAACTCTACCGACTAGGAAAGGAAGAATACGCATATGGCTCAGTTACATGCTCGGTGACAATGGGCTTTTTGAGCTTCTTAAAACGGGAGAATGAGCGCCTCAAGGCTCCCTTGAGAGCTCAGGCCTACCACAACACAACTGCGTCACAGCCTCCTGTAAAAGGTATCGTTTTAATTCTGGCCCCGGATACGACCCTCTCGTTTCTGAAGACCGAGGTATATAGAAGAGCATCCTAGCTTACATTGACAACAGGCACTTATCCCGTCGCAGGGAACGCGCCAAAGCCTGCGCCGGTGCGGAAGCATGTCCCCAGGAGGATAGACAACAATGCGCCGAAGAAACCTGTGGTACGGGACGAGGCGGTGGACGACGATGTCGATGCGGCACCGACTCCGTTTGTACCTAGATTCAACGAACCAGTCCCAGAAATTCGGCCACCGACTTCCAACGACTTGCGCCCACCTTCGCGCTCAGGGTTGACTCACCAGCGCATGTCGAGCTGGTTGAAGCGGGAATCATTCAGCGGATCTCCCCTATCAATAAAAAGGCAGCGCCCGACCTCGCTACTAGCATCGCACAGATCAGTACCCGAGAAACTGAACTCGGTTGATGAAATCTCGTTCGAACCAAACCCTGCCGTAAAGCCGCCGCCGCTTCCACGCCCGACAACCCATCTCCGCGACGCCTCCATATATAGTGGAACCACCTCTACTACGTCCGCCGCCTCAAAGGGAGGCTTTGTCGACATCCTCGATGCCCAGTCCGAAATTAAGCCCGCCAGCTTTCGAAGTCGAGTCCAGGCAGCCGGCGCAAGGGATTATGGCGAGGATGTTGCCGATCGAAACATCGCTCTCAACGTTTCGGAGCCGCCGCTCACTTCCAGACGCGCTTCATCCTACTACGCCCCTTCCACTACCACAATGACAGAAACCCCCTTTCATCTTCGTCGGCTCCCAATGTCTCGCGAAGCGTCGCAAGGTCTTTGCTTGGACAACCTTCGACATTATGCCGCCTCTGACGCCGACGAGATGGAAAGGGCTAACACGATAATGTCCTCTCCTCGTGCCGTCCCTAGAGCGCGACCTGTGAGCTCAGCTGGCTTCGTTCCGTTCCCGTCCCGGGGCCATGCTTATGCTCCTAGAGACGCCGGCGCAGCTCCCAGGCCTCGCGTGGTCGGCATGATCAACTCTAGCCATGTCGGATACATGTCAGATTATCAACCTAGGGGACGGCATTCGAGACAGGCAAGCGGATCGAACAGTATTACCGCTAATGATGTGGCAAGCAACAACTCCAGGGCACCGAGCCTTAGCCGCGGATACCAATCCGATAGCCGAACCATGCAGAGGCCGAAGACCAGCTATCAGATGTATGGTCACAGTGAGCTGGGCATTTATTCGCCTGACTTTGGATCGTCCACCTTTGGACAGACACCTCCCATGCATTTCCCAGAATTCTCCGAAACTATGACTTTCAAGGCCCGGAGACAACGCTCCAAGAGCAGAATAAGTTCCATATCTGTAGCGACCGAGAGCCTCATGCAAGAAAGGCCAAGGACAGCCGCGCGACCCGCTTCGCGCAGCGACTCCATCTCCAGCGCGATACCACCGCCTATCCGAACCACGGCTAGGCGCCCGAGTATAGTGTCGGTATCTAGCGACAATGGCGACAGTCGACCACCATCTAGAGGCGGCTATGAATGGGGTCGGATAGACATCGAGCGGAATGCTGACCCGACCGCATCCCCCGCGCCCTCGCCCCATGTCCGTAGGGGCGACCGCGGGGGCTACGATACCGACTCCCTCTATAACTACGCCTCGGTTAAGAGCAGACATAAGCTCGATGAGATCGTTGAGGCGGTTCCGAGGAGGAGGAGCAGCCTGCGCCACTCGTCCATCTCCTCGGCGACACCTACGACGTCGAGCATGAGCTCGAACCCATTCGGCAGGCCGCACTCTCGCCACACGGCCCAGACGTCGCTAGACATGCCTCTGCACTCGCCTGCTTTTACATCGAGTCACAGCTCTTTGGCGAGCGGGAGCGGGACAGGTCTCGCAAGTTCGTCGTGCTGTGCGCACCCCGAGAGCGGATTACAAACGCCCTTCACGTCGTCAGCGGCGGCAACGATTGTGAGGCAGAGCTCGTTCAACATGGACGATTATCTGTCCTCCGAGGACGAGATGGAAGGCGAGCCATTCTTGGTGTCAAAGCGACCCAAGATGCCGGACGACGAAACACTCCTCTTTAACGACTCGGGATACGGTAGCCGCGGGACTCAGCTTCCTGGTCTTTTCGAAGCCATCCCCGAGATCCCATACGAGAGCCCGCCGAAGTCGTCCCGATATATGGGCGACTCCTTTGGTCGCCCCCTCGCGCCTCTTCCAAGGCCGCCCGATTTTAGTCCTCGTCCATATGCCCTCGAGACTGACGACGAGGATGAACTGACGGGTCTCGGTGAAGCCCCCCTTCCCATCGGGGACATTACGGCGCGCGTTAAGGCGATGCGAGCGGCCCTCTACGAAGCGATTGCTGAGGAAAAGTTGGGGAAGGTGGACGTCAAGACTGCGGTGAGGATGAGGAAGGAGGCCAAGGCGAGGGAGAGGGATTCGATGAGGAGGGTCAGTGGGAGAGTTGACCTCGATGATGGGCATCATGCTGATGTGGAGTGAGCGTGAAAAAACGAAACACGGGAGACCAATCCGTGAATTTCCTTGAGTTGTCATGTCGTATGCGCATATGCATCCCGCTGTTCTTATTATTTCTTGCTCCTTTTTTTCTTACCCGAGGGACGGTGTACACTGCTTGGGAAAAGAAATGAAGCCACGGCGTTTTGGGAGGGAGGGGCGTGGTTCATACATATTCGTGGACATTGGGGTGTGACATAGGAAAGGAATTGGTTGTGATTGGAGTTCTCTTTTACACATATCATCATCGAATGGATAAGGCTGGATGGGATGGACATGATCATTATGGACTTTGCTTATGTTAGAACTGTCTTGGACAGAAATACCACACTTTTCTTGATATAGGATATGACTTTTTTTTGCCGACTTGATGCGGATGTCAGATGTTAAATCGATAATTTTGGGAGGCCAGAAAAACAAGATACATCAATACAGGCTCGAGTATGAAACAGCAATGCGGAGCTTCCCTGGTGAATGGCTGGCGGGCTGTAGTTCTAGGAGTCTCTTTCCTGATGTTGAACGGGAGAAGGACGGGGGAAGGAGGGCTGGAGAGATCGAGTAACTTGCTTCGATACGTACAGCCGTCTTGATCATTGCCATATTGATGCTTGACGCTGTCTCTGCTCTTCTAGGATACATCCCATCCATCCATACATCCATCCGTCCCTCCATTTCCTTGCCTTCGGAGAGGCCGCCTATCTATTTATACACCTCAAATCGAGAACGATCCTCCATCATCTCAACCATCCTCGTCAAAAAAGAGAAGAAAAAGGAAATCTCGGTCGAAACAAAAGCTCTCTTAGCCTTCAGCTAACCCGAGAAGAGGAATCTACAAAGAATCGAAACGAAAATGCCCTCTCCTTACCTCCCCCTCATGGTCCGGTCCCGCCTCCTCCCCTGCCGCCGCCGCTCTCCGCCGCCCCGACAACCATCCGACGCATCTCTGCCGCTTACGTGCCGGATTTACCGAACGCTTCGTCTCTTGGGGTTGCTTGTCACGTTCCAGCTATGGCGGAATCGACGGGAAGAGACACGTCTGCGACGGGCTGCTCGACGGAAGCGTTGCTGTTGCCGACGCAGGTGTTGAACAATGAGGGCAAAAGAAACAAAAACAAAAAAAAAGAACAACTCTTTGATGCATGTCATTACGAGCATTATCAACTTCTACCCTTGTTTATATTTCCTCTCTCTTATCCCTCCACACCCACGAAAAACATCAATGTTCTCAAAACCCCCAATCAATCCAAAGCCCCCGCAAGCGCCACACAACTAAACCGCAAATCCTCCCCCTCCCGCGCCAAAAACTCCAAAGGCCCCGCCCTCAGCGCCCTCTCGCTCAACACGTCCTCGTCGTCGGCCATGCCCTCGAGCCTCGCTAGGGGCCCCTTGCGCCGTCCGTCGAGCTCCCAGAGGCGGCCGTCGTCGGTCTTGACGAAGCAGACGTAGTGGAGGTCGACGTCGTCGGTGGCCTCGGGGGCGGTGGTGGCGCCTTGCTCGGCGGTTTCGCGGTGGGCTGCTGAGAGGGCTTCGGAGGTTTCGAGGAGGGTGGAACGTTCTTGGGGGGCAAGGGGGATTGCTTGTTCGAGGAGGGTGGAGAGGGTTGAGTTTGGTTCTGTTGTGTCCTTTTGTTTAGCTTTTATACAGCATAGATAGAGAAGGAGATATCAAAATAAAAGAAGAAGAAAAAAAAATAGAGGTATGTCAATGCCTTACCAATAAAGTTCCGCGCAGGTCCGTTCGAAACAGCATGTAGCAACCCCATCAACCCACACGCATTCCGTATCGTCTGCCTAAACCACACCACCCCTTCCCCCTCGCCTTTGCCCT
>JUDQ01000020.1:11312-40558 GCA_000812075.1 Scedosporium aurantiacum
ACGGATGAGAGAATGGGAGCGATTGGAATGAAGCGGCTCGACTGATGTTCCGGTTTCGTGTAGCTGGAGAGGAGGGAAGAGGGAATGACGCGCAAGAGAAGGAGCCTAAGACTACGTAATGAGAATGAGAATGGGAATGGACAATTGGACTTGATCAAATGTCAAGTTGGACAGGGCGATCAACGAAGACAGATGAGGTAGAATGTGGGGTAATTTTGACATTCACAGCATGGGATTATACATTGTACTTCGTACTCACCTAGCGGTGCAACCAGGAATTTCAATTTAGAGCTATGACCCGCACTTTTCCTCCTCTCTCCCAGAGCTGCTTTCATTGTCCCTCTTTATCAGTGTCTTTCCCTTCAACATTGCCAGCGTCATGCATATTTTACGGCTTGCAAACTGCTACACCTGGGATGGTGGCGGGCCTAAGTTCTCGTACGCGAAGGTTATATTTCAGCGAAATGGGTCGATTTACTATTCGCGATTGCAACAGAAACCCGCTACAAAGGATAGTATCCGTTTTGAGGATCTTTCAGAAATCACCTTGGTTCCTGTGGAAGCTTACCGCCCTCCTCTCCGTCTTGCCTTTACTGTCGCCAATCCAACCATCCAACACTATCTAAAAGAGCCAGATGCCACGTCTTTTAGCGCGGAAGTCGAACCGAAAGATTACGTCCTCCAAGAGATCGCAGCCTGCGAAGTTCTATACAGACACCCACACCCAAATCTAGCCCGTTACCACGGCTGCCTTGAGACAGGTGGTCTTGTCTCGGCTCTAGTTTTCGACAAGTATTCGATAACTATGATGGACCTACTCAATCCTTGCCATCTAAATAAGGCGGCATTTCTCAAACACAGAGTAGCACTACCTAAAGCAGCGAGCTATCTTGAAGGCGCTAGGGCTGGGATCCGCCATCTACATTCTCTCAAATTGGTCCACAACGACTTGAACCCAACAAATATTATGATTTCCGGAGACGGGACGCCTATTATTATCGACTTCGATAGCTGCTTGCCGATAGGAGCGCCTCTCGGTAAAACGAAAAGGACTTATGGCTGGTATAATCCAGATGTCCACGTCTCTCTCGAATCGAATGATCTTGATGCTCTCGAAGAGCTCCGAATTTGGCTTACAGGAAGCTCCGAAGATGAGTTCAAGTTTGATGTGTGAACGACTTGGCCATTGAGACAACTACGGCTACTTGTGGAAGATGGTAACCGACAAAATGATGAGGGTGCATGAGCTGACCGATCTGTCCCTGATACGGAAGGGAACCGCTTTGAGAGACCTTCTGGAAATAGCGCCTACAAGGTAGCTAACCGTGATGACATCCCGTGATGAACACATAATGAACCGTCCCATAAGCTACTCTTTCTTCTCGTACTTGTCGGAATGAGGACAGTCTGTCCTCTCACAGTCTTTAATCTTTTCCATAGCCCCGTATATCGAACGGAAGGTGCAATTGTTGACGAGGGGGGTGGGATCTTGGTACATCTAGAGCCAAGTTAGACACCGTATTATAGGTAAATGATAAAGTAAATACCTTCGCAATACTTGGGAAAGAATGTATTAAGAGGTTCTTGCTGCAAGTAAGGGTAGAAGGTGTGTGAGTATATGATTTACGAAATAGAGCTTCCGACCTGTATGCTTCTCAAATGGTCCAGGCAGCCATAGGCTAGGAAAGTAGTCGATTTGACATACACACAGCTACAGTCAACATCACAAGCTGCCCTAAAGCAGCTTTCTTAAGCCTTCCCATCGTTCGTGCATGCGCAAATATAATGTATATGTCAATGCCACCAGCCTTGCTAAGGAGTTCTACCTGGCCCACTCTCTTGGCGCGCCCAGACCATTACTACTATACTGATGTAATGCGTGCTCTCACCCTGCTCACCCTGCTCACCCCGACTCACCCAGCTCGCGCGTGAGTGGACGAGACGGGCGAGCAAAACCCACAGATTCCGTCGTTTGGAGAGTCGGAGACTGAGGAACTTTGGTGTGCCGTACCCCTCCTTCACCGAGACACACCGAGACACACCGAGTGGACATCGAGCAGACATCGAGTTGGCAACATGGACAAATCTGAAGCTTGAATAGAGTGTTTGTTATTACATTGGATGGAGCTGCTTTTGTACTGTCGTCTATCGGTGTTAGACAATCTACTTTGAATCGTTCTTCTATACCCGGATGCCTCCCGCACACACCCCGTTCCTCCCTTTCCTGGTATTCTTACACAGCGATCCGCCAGAGTTCTATACAACTTTTATATTCATACAAAATACAGCGCCATAACATCGTGGCTTGCGCAACCAAAAAAAAATCCAACCAACTTCTTTTTCCTCCCCTACGCTCCAGCCCCCGACGCCCTCCCTCTCGCAGAGGCCGCGCTCGTACGAGTAAGCTCCACAATCTCCTCGGGAACCTGCGCCAACGGCTCCTCATGACCCTCCTCGATCCAGCGCCCGGGACCCTCCTCGATGGCGACATCCTCCGTAGCCTCCGAGCCCAGCAGATCCTTCTGCATCTGGTCGCGCTTCTGCGCCTGCGCCCTCCTGTGACTACGCCGCTTATCGATGTCCTCCTCGGCAAAGTTGAGCGTCGACAGGTACTCGTTAATCTTATCCTGCACGAGGTCGCGCACGTGGAATGCCAGGCCCTGCGCCGTAAAGATGCGCGGGAACCGATACGACACCCAGAGGTAGAGCACGACGGCGTGGTGCAGGGCCTCGAGGTGCTGCAGGTAGAGCGCGCCCTGCGTCTTGGGGATCGTCGCGAGGTCGGCGTCGAGCAGCTCGAGGTGGATGTCCTTCATCTCGAGGATGTGCCCGCCTTTCCTCTCGGCCACGCAGCGCGCCACGGCCTGGAGGATCTCGCGCCCGCCGTAGGACCGGAAGGACACGGGCGCCGTGACGAGGACGAGCCTGTCGAAGATGGACAGCGGGAACTCCTGGATCGTGTCGGCGATGGCGAGGAAGTTGTCCCTGATGAAGAGTTGGAACCGGTCCGAGAGCGTGCTGAGCTCGCTCATGCGCATGAGGATGAACGAGAGCGGGGTGTCCGGTGAGAAGTAGGTCGAGAACTTTTCGATGTAGGCTACCGGCGGCGAGATGAAGGCCGACTCGATTTGCTTGGCGTCCTTCCAAAGTACGTTTTTCACGAGCGGAAGATCTAACCTGTCCAACGTCGTGACGTAGCCGATCTTGTCCGCTTCCTGCTCTGTCGTTTTTGCCACTGCTGCTGCTACTGCTGTTGCTGCTGTTCCTCCTTCTCCCGTTCCAGCAGCTCCCGCTTCGTGAGACCTTGAGCTGTCGTCGATCGCTTGCCTCGCGGTCTTGTACCTCCCAGCTCGTCCACCAATCTGTCGAATCTCCGACACTGTGAGGTTCCGCCAATCGTACCCGTCATGTTTCGTCACCGACTCGAACACGATCCGCTTAATCTCCAAATTCAGCCCCATCCCAATCGCGTCGCTAGCAACCAAGAAATCGTAATCGTTATCCGGGTCGTTAAACAGCGCCGCCTGCTGCGCTCTCGTTTCCGGCGGCAGGCTGCCGTAGATAATGGCGCATCGGCGCCCCGTCCGCCGCTCGACGTTGGCCTTTATGGCGTGGATGGCCATTCTCGAGAAGGCGACGATGCAGTCTCCCTTTTGCAGGTTCTTGAGGCTCTTCCCGATCGGTTCGTTGGCCGCTTTCAAAGGCGTTAGCCTCTGGTAGCGATGCACTATGCACGTGTCGCCTATGCTGGCGCATATGGACTGGATGAGCTGCACCGTCCGCTCCTCGCCGCAGAGATGAACCTCTTTGGCCTGGACGCCTAAGAACGCCGCCGTCCAGGCGGGGCCTCGCTCGGGATCCGCGAGCATCTGGATCTCGTCGATGACGGCCACGTCGTAAAGCTCGTTCATCGGCGTCATCTCCACGGTGCAGCTGATGTAATACTGGTCCGTATCTTGGGGGTACCGCTGCTCTTCGCCCGTCAGCAACGCGCACGATTTGCCCTTGGCCGTGAGTCGCGAGTAAATTTCGTGGGCCAGAAGACGTAGGGGCCCACAGTAGACACCCGTCTTGGCTCTCTCCAGCGCCTGGAGCGCGTGGTATGTCTTGCCCGAGTTTGTGGGCCCGACGTGAAGGTGGACGGTCCTCTGGAGGGCGCGCGTGGCGGGGAACCATTCCCAGGGAAAGCGGAGATCGGCGAGCTGCCGCTGGGCGTCCGTCACGGGTTTGGAGAATCGGTTCCGGAGGAGGAAGTTCCTGAATAAGTAGTGGAGTTGCGACGAGAGGCCCTTTACGTCGCCGCGCACAAAGGCCAGCCGCAGCGAGTTGAAGAGAGAGTCCTTCTTGAAGAACTCCGTGCCGCCCGTTTCGGCCTGCTCGAAAGAGGATTTGAGGGCGCGCAGGAAGGTCCTCTCTTCGCTTCGTAGATGGGCCATGTCTTTGATTCCGAAGGGGCCCAGCTCCTTTTCCATCTCAGGCCATGGCTTCCTCGATGGTGCAATCTGTTGGAAGCGCGTCTCTACCATGTCCCGGAATAAGGAGATGCGACTCTTCTGCACGTGTCTGGCATAGAACCGCTGCTGCCGTGAGAAGCGCGTCATGCCATGAGTTGGTGTTGCGTAAGACCATTCTGAGGAGGGGAGCCTGTACGCGAAGAGGCTGGTATAGCAGGCGCTGCAGACGCTTGGTAGCGTCTTGGAGCTCACGATGCCATTATAAGCGGTTGGAGTGGTTCGTCTGAGAAAGCGAGACATGACGGCAGTAGATCGGGCGGCGCCGAGATATTGGGGAAAAGGGTTGAAAAACTAGACAATTAAACATGACTAGAAGCCATGAGAGGAATCTTATCTAGAATGAGAATCTATGAGTTATTGTCATTTGCAATGAAGAGAAGAAGACAATAATATCATGAGGCAGAGCTTTCCGCCTCCCTCGTCAAGTCCTCTCACAAATTCCTTCCAACGTTAAGAATTAAATGCTGCCATTGATTGCTATTTTTGGTAAGCGCGATCCCGAAGTTTTTGTAAGATTACATAATATCGGAAAGTTGTATCTCCTGTTCCGATGGCCCCACGAATCCTTTGAAACTGGCCAATCAAATCCGGAGTTTCGCCACAGAGGAACCGTCGTCATCATGCAGTGCGTCTGGTCCGTCTCATCGCGGAATCTTGGTGCCTTGATCCCATCCGCATGGCTCTCTCACTCGACAGCCCAGACGAAGCTACATCGACGATCAATTGTCTTGCGCCTTAGGCCCAACGAGACAATCCCCGAGACCTCTTTTACCACTTGAATAGGCCTACAAACCTGTTGAATCTGGCGCCGCGCTCTTTTTATTTTCTTGGCCGATTTACAGAACAACCTCACCGATTACCCTCTGGTCTGACCAGGCTCCATCGCCAAACATCACCACAATGGCGTCGTCTTCAACCCCGGCCACCCCTCTCCTCTAGTAAGCCCTCCTCAATTCCCAATAACCACCGAGTCCCCTCATGTCGCGTGTGCTAACTATTTCTCCTCCCCCCCTTCTCTCTCAACAGCGCCTGCATAGCACACCACAGCACCATCCTCACCGAATGCACCACTTCAGCCTCCTCCCAAACATCCTCCCTCGCCTCCCTCATCCTCCCCAAGATCCAGCACTCCACGCCGCAAAAGCTCACATACACCCACGGCACCCACCACATCCACTACATCGCCGAAGCGCCCTCCGACCACCCGGACCACCCCGATGCCGGCGGCCTCACCTTCCTCGTAATCGCCGAGTCGAGCTTCGGGCGCCGCATCCCCTTCGGCTTCCTCTTCGAGATCCGCAAGCGCTTCTTCGACGCCTTCCCCATCGAATCGACCGACTTCGCCGACATGCCCAACTACGGCGCCGGAAGCTTCAATTCAGACCTGAGGAACCTGATGGTCGATTACGGCACGACGGCGGGGGGCCAGAACGACGCCATCACGACGGCGAAGAGGGAGATTGACGACGTGAGGGGTATCATGACGAGGAATATCGAGGGGTTGCTGGAGAGGGGCGAGAGGATGGATTTGCTGGTCGATAAGACGGATAGGCTTGGGGGCAGCGCGAGGGAGTTCCGGGTTAGGAGCCGGGATTTGAAGAGGAGGATGTGGTGGAAGAATGTGAAGCTGATGGGGCTTTTGGGGCTGGTACTGGTGTTGATTATTATTACTATTGTGATTGCGCTTAAGACGTCGCCTTGAACAGGTTCGGGAAGGGCTACGATGTAAACACCGGGCGTTTAATTTTCCTTCTTTTTTTCTTTTCTTTTCTTTTGCGCTTCTTGTAGTTTTTTTTTTTTTCACCGCTTCAGTCTTTTGACCTTGTTTTCTTTTGTCTTGGGGAATTTGTGGATCTGGGGAACTAGCTTCGGTATATCAGTTTGTTCCTCCCTGCGCCGACCGAGCTGTTGATCACTCGGTTCGCGATGGGTGGTCCCAAGTGTGGAATTGTATTTCTTAGACACCAAAAGAGAATGACAGCTCGTCATAGAGTCTACTTGTATGTTCATGGTCTGTCAGGCTTGTGAGATTGAAATTGCCATCAGTAGCAGAGAATTTTCATCAATCAAACACCAAATCCCATATGGTGTAGTGGTTAGCATAATGCTCTCTCATCTACTTCGTAATGAGCGCAGCATAGACCCTGGTTCGATTCCTGGTATGGGAGATGCTAAATTTCTTTTTTGCCCTTTTAACCACTTATTCGTCTTTCAAGTCTATTCCTAGAAATTCTCGGTTTTTTTTTCTCTTGTCTTTTTGGTTTCGAGCAGGCCGCCCGGGGAATCCGGATCGGAATTGAATGTCCTGGTAAGCCCGAGACGAGATGGAACCGTAGTGTCCGACCATGTGTTGTCCATTGTCCACAGCCAGGCAATGCGTTACAAAGCTGCGGTCAAGTCAACAGCGCTGGAGGTGTGCCTCGGTATCAGCACGTCACTAGTTCCCCACAAGAACCTCACAGCTTTTGCTCTGTTTCCATTCCATTCAACCCGAACAACCACCTCCATCCAAACCTCTCATCCTAAAAAGAACATTCCCAAACAAACCAAACGAATAATACAAGAAATAAAAAGAAAACCCCACCCAAATTCAGAATCAACACGATGGACACCTCTCAAACGAGCACCCAATTCTCCCGGCCCCACCACCAAGTGCCGGCCATAATAGGCAATCACGTGCATCTCGACCCATCGATACGTCATCCCGTCTTCTTTACGGACAAGCTCTGGAAGGCCGTCGGCACGCAGACCGAGAACTGGGCGAGTCCCGTCGCCCAAGGGTATGTGTATAGGGATTTTAGGGCGCCAGGGACTACGGAGCACGGGGCTAAGTTATAGGCGCCGATCTACGGGCGGGTCTCTTGTCTTGGGATGGCGGCGATGACGGCATTTGTTTTGGACTGGACGGATGAAGTTAGAATCTTTGGGACTTGAGGTTGGAGGACTTTACTTGCTAAGGAGTTCATTTGCCGGGGGAAAAAATGTCTTGGAGTGAGAGGTGGAAGTGTGTTGTCTTCATGTTTATTGTGTGGTCTTGGACCGGGTATCTATTACAGTACGCAACCGTTGCCTTGATAGGCTCGAAGCCGATCATCTCTCTATATGCTTAATCCGAACCAAAACGCCAGTAAATGCGACCGAACCGCTACTTGAGAAAAAAGATCAAAGCAAAAAGATGACAGAATGGGAGAAAACAATATCACAAACCCCTCCCAAGATACTTCAAAACATCATCCTTGGCATAAAACATCTCCTTCAACCTCTCCCCCCTCCTCTTCTCCTCAGCCTGCATCTTCCTCATCTCCTTAATGTTCAACTTCTTCGGCTTCTTCCTCGCCACCCTCGCCTTCTCCATCGCCTCCTTCGATATCACGAGCCCCAAGCCCAACGTATCATCCTTGGGCTTCGCCTTGAGCGGATCCCGAATCCCCTGACCTTCGGCGCCGAGCCCCAGTCGCGAGTCGGGATCCCAGCCGTATGACTCGAGATTCTTGAGTCCCATGCGCGAGCGATCGATCGCCGATGGGGGGTGGGAATGCGTTAGGCAGACTTGATGCGCTATAGACGCCTCGTGCTTCTTGATGTGGTCTGCGGTCGAGGCCTGGTCTATGGGTAGGTTGCACACGGGACAGGGGGTGGTTGTCGCCGGTGATGAGGAGGCGTCGTTGTTGTTTGGTGCTGGCGTGGTGCTCCGCTCTGATGGGTTTTTCTTCAGGACGAGTTTGAGGTAGGCATCGGAGATTGCGGACCCGCGCGCGACGGCTTGCGCGTCTCGTGTGGTTTGGAGCTCGGGGTCCGTCGCGCGGACGAAGGCGACTGAGCGCTTGCGCTTGAGGCCTGCGCCGCCGAAGGGCTTTTGATTCTGGAGGGGGGTGTCATCGTAATTGTCGTCGTAGGTGTCGTGGGCGTCGCCTCGGGGTTTGCGCGGGTTCATTGTTGAGATGCTGATGGCGTTTATCGATATAGATGAAGGGTGGCGAAGATGAACCAGTGCGAAATCCAAGTTTGCGAAACTTAGCGAAAGGGGGCTAAACCGATGAAACGATGACCACGGATGAAATACCGACTGGATACGGGAAATTCAAGTGAATACGGATTGCCCAAGGGATGCCCGCCCTCGAGGCATGTGTTGGAGTAGTTCTAGAGATGGTTGGAGCCTAGATTTGAGATATCATATGCGTGCCACATGCATTAATACCAGCGTGTGGGATATCTTGATGACTAAGCAGAACATTGTGACGACACCTGCTCCATCCCAACTTTGAACAACACAGCAGCTCTAGATTGCTCCGATGTCCCACGCAACTAGCCAGCCATTGTACTCTTTCACCGCCAGCTGGTCTCATCACTATATCCTCTCCCACATCCCCCGACAATTCCGAAAGGAGAGCCGTCGAAAAGGAACTGCCATGAACGTCCTTCCGCTACAAACCTAATACCCCCCTTTCGTATCCCTTTTTTCACATCCCTCCATCGAAAATGCCCATCCCATTCCTCTTTTACGTTCTCGAAAATGGCCCGCCGCCATGGCTCCGCGACAATGCCTGGCTCATCGCCAAAACTATTGTGACGGTGACGATCCTCGTACTCCTCAAAATGTACACAAGTGGCGCCAAATGCACGGCCGACCGCAACATGCACGGCAAAGTAGTCATGATAACAGGTGGCACGTCCGGCATAGGCGTCCACGTAACGAAAGAACTCGCGCGACGCGGCGCCCAAATCATCCTCCTCACTCACGTGGCGCCCTCGGACCCCTTTCTAGCCGAGTTCATCGAGGACGTGCGGGACCAGGCGAATAACCAGCTTGTGTACGCTGAGCAGGTCGACCTCTCGTCATTGCACAGCGTTCGGCAGTTCGCCACGAAGTGGATCGACAATTCGCCGCCGAGGAGGTTGGATATGATTATTTTGTGCGCCGCGACGTTGACGCCTCCCGGGAAGAAGAGGGTCGAGACGAGGGAGGGCGTGGAGGAGACGTGGATGGTGAATTATTTGGCGAATTTTCACCTGCTGGGGATACTTAGTCCGGCGATTCGCGCGCAGCCTTTTGATCGGGAGGTTAGGATCATTTTTGCGACGTGCTCGTCTTATATCGGATCGCCGCCGCTCAAGGAGACGCTGGATAAGAAGTCTTGGACGCCCGGGAAGGCGTATGCGAGGAGTAAGCTGGCGCTCATGGTGTTTGGGCAGGCTTTCCAGAAGCACCTCGATGCGTATAAGAGGCCGGATGAGTTGCCCATGAATACTCGCGTCATATTCGTCGACCCGGGACTTTCGCGGACTCCGGGGATGCTTCGGTGGCTCACGCGGGGTACGCTCTGGGGTCTGGCGCTATATCTTATCAGCTACATTCCGGTGTGGTTTTTGCTTAAGAGCCCGCATCGCGGCGCGCAGTCCATTCTCTACGCTGCCATGGATTCGGAACTCGGACGCGGCGCCGGCGGCAAGTTGATCAAGGAGTGCATGGAAGTGGATTTTGCGCGGACGGACGTCAAGGACGAAGAGGTAGCGAAGGATCTGTGGGAGGGAACGGACAAATACATCGAAAAGGTGGAAAAGGAACAGGCGGTTAAGAGAGCCAAGGAGAAGAAGAGGCAGGATGAGCTGGCTAAGGAAGCTGAGGAGGCGAAGAAGGCGGAGGAAATCGGGGCGCTTGTGGATGCTATTAAGAAGGGCAAGCAAAAAGAAATGGAAAAGGCAAAACAAAAGGAGGGTGGTTCGGGCAAGGGGAGAAAGAAGACGAAGAAGGCTGATTCTTGATAGATGGGGTGGGTTGGAGTTGATTTTACGGACTCGGACTATAGATTTTTTTTTACAATATTTTGGTAATGATATATAGATGCGATGTATTTTTAGAAACTCCTACTGGAAGTGAGTTCAGATCCAAGACACGGGAAAGGTTAAACTTGATGGGAGTTGTCGGTCAAATGTCCTCTGTATTCTCGAAGTAGAAATAAGCAGCACCGAGGACAATGAACCATGACGTCTGGACCAGAATTCCTTTGACATTCACAAGTCCAAGCCTTCGTGCAAGTGCCCAGTACAAAGTGGGTCTCCTCGCACCCGTTCCAGTTTGGGCCGGGACAGTGCTGAGGCAACTGGATGAAGACAAACTAAACCCGGATCGAGCCTAGTATTTGAGGTTGTAAGCAGGACATCGGGCATTTGGATGGCAGCGGTTTTGTACCCAGTACATTGAAGAACAGCGGGGGAAAGAGCACTGGAGAATACATAATCTCAACTTGAAACCCCGCCAAAGCCAGACCAAATGTTGCTTCGATCAAGCATTAATCAAGCATTGATGCCTGCTTAAATTGAATGGAATTCTCCAACCAGGCGATCCACCCCACCCCCCTTTGTCCCGGGTTGTCAAGTGAGCATTGAAACTCGAATTCCGATTAACATTGCTGCCACATGTGCAGTTGACGTCCGATTAACCTTTTCCCAACCCCGTCCAAACCTTCGGCCGTCAAATCTCCTCGAGTCCCTTGAGCAGAATCCCGTGTTGTCGCCGTCTCTTGTGAGTGCAGCTGCGGCCTTGCTGCACTGGTAATTTCTCCACAATGGCCATATCTGCTGTTCAAGAACAGCGTGACAGTACGGGCTCCTCCGCCCTTTAGGCAGGAAAACAGATCTCTTACAACGCCCGAGCTTGCGCAGCTGATATATATATGATTCCTAGTCATTATAAATACTATCCGCAATATCACGAGAGGAAATGTAAGCTCTCCTACCATTCCTAGGCCCTCCGAGACTCTGTTGGTGCTCCAATAGACGAGAGCCCCGAGAGACGAGACAAGACAATCGCTAACTATTAGGCTGCTGGATAGTGGAAGATATTAGTAGTAGACCAAACATCAAAGAAGCTCCTTGAGAATGCCGTCCCCGAAGACGATATCCTTAACCAGAATGTCGCGAGTACGAGATAAATCCCCCAACTTCTCGAGTACCAGTAACACCCACCCCCTTTGCTCACACCCCACTTTTCGTTAGACATCGAGGTCCTCGAAGATCCGGAAAGGGAGATGAGCCCCGACATAGATGCCATCTACTTCTTAACTCCCGAGCCGCACATCGTCGACAGCGTAGCCGCCGATCTCGAGCGCGGGAGTTATAGGTCCGGCTTCCTGCTATGGACATCTCTCCTCGATCCGCCCCTTCGTCGCCGCCTCGAGGGGTCTCCGGCATACCGAGCCATGGTGGTCGGGTTCGATACGATACCGCTAGACTTCTTTCCCCGCGAGTCGCACTTGGTAACGTTTAGGGACCCGTGGAGCTTCCCCGTGTTATACCATCCGTCGTGCAACAACCTGGTCACCGAGCACATGAGGATACTAGCGCAGAGGGTATGCATACACCTTATTCTCCAACTCCCCTCATACCGCATTAACGTGCTGTGCGCGAGCTTTGGGCAGCTGTCTGACAATAGGAGCAATATGTTTATAGGTCATGAGCGTATGCGTTACTCTAGGCGAACTCCCCAGAGTGCGGTACTACAGCCCAAAGAACCCAACCCACGAAGCGAGCGTGTTATCCAAATACCTGGCCCGGTTTATCAGCGAAGAGCTCGAAAACTACGCCGGCTTCAACAGGAACTTCCCGCCTCACTCCAGCCGGCCGCCAAGCGTTCTCGTGGTCACGGACCGATCGATGGACCTGATGGCGCCCCTCGTCCACGAGTTCACCTACCAAGCCATGGCCCACGACCTCTTGCCCATCGACGAGCGGGAAAAGGTGCTGTACCACATGACGATCAACGAGGGGACACCCTTGCAAGAGGAAAAGGATATGGAGCTTCAAGACAACGACAAGGTGTGGGTAGACAACCGCCACCGACACATGAAGGACACCATCGACAAGCTCATGGGCGACTTCCAAAAGTTCCTCGACAAGAACCCGCACTTCGCCAAGGAAGGGGCCGAATCCACCACCAACCTCAACGTTATCCGCGACATGCTGGCGGGCCTGCCGCAGTTCCAAGAGATGAAGGAGATTTACTCGCTGCACCTCACCATGGCGCAGGAGTGCATGAACAGGTTCCAGCACAATAAGCTGCCCGACATCGCCTCGGTCGAACAGACGCTCGCCACGGGCCTCGACGAAGACTACCGCCGACCCAAAAATATCCTCGAGGAAGTCGTGCGCCTCCTCGACGACGACGCCATCTCCCCCTCGGACCGCCTCCGCCTCATAATCATCTACGTCCTCTACCGCGACGGCGTCATCCTCGAAGACATCAAGCGCCTCCTCGCCCACGCCTCCCTACCCCCCCGCGACGGCGACATCGTCACTAACCTCGAGCTCCTCGGCGCCCGTCCCGTCCGCGGCCTCAAGGAAGCTCGCACGCCACCGCCGCCACTGTTCCCGCCCGAAAACAAAAACGGCCCCGTAAACGAAGAATATGCCCTCTCGCGCTTCGACCCCGTCCTCAAACGCCTGCTCGAAGATCTCTGCAGGGGTACCCTCGACCAATCGACCTTCCCTTACGTCAAACCCCCCGCCGACCCGAACGAGGAACTCGTGGCGGCCCAGGGCGGCTCCCTCCGCGCCGGGCGACCGAATTGGGCCGCCGCCGGTCGCAGACCCCCCGAGAACCGCCAGCGCGTATTCGTCTACATGGCCGGCGGTGCGACGTACAGCGAGAGCCGCTCCTGCTACGACGTCTCGTCGCGTCTGGGCCGCGACATTTTCCTCATCACGAGTCACATGCTCACGCCGGCTCTTTTCCTCCGTCAAGTAAGCGACTTGAGCGCCGACAAACGACGACTCGATCTACCCATGGACCGCCCCAAACCTCGCGTGCCGAACCACCTTTTAGAACGTGACTCTCGTCCTTCTCCCTCCGGCCCTCCTCCGCCTCAGCAGCAGCAACCGCAATCCCAAGGTAGAAACCCGCTTCCGCCAGGCGCAGGAGGAGGTCTTCCCTCGGGCCAGAGAATGGGAGGCGCGAGACCACCACCGGGAGGAGGCGGAGGCGGTTTGCCGAGCCGTCCCGTTGCGCCCCCCACGGGCGCCATGGGTGCCATGACGCTTAGTTCGGGTAGTAGGCCTGGTGGGGCGCCGCCTGTGACGAGCTCGTTGTTGACTGAGCCTGCGCCTGCGCCGGCGCCGGTTGAGGTTGAGGGGAAGAAGCATAATAAGCTCGAGAAGAAGCTCGAGAAGAAGAGGAGAGGCTTTCTAGGCATTAAGAAGTGAAGAGTTGAGGGGGCTTTGCTTTCTTTTTCTGTAGCTTCTGACTGGCTTTTGCTTGTTGCTGTTCTTCTTTTTGGGTATGTTGTTGTGTGAGCTGGGGGAGTTTTTGGTAGTTTTTTTTAAGCTGTTTCTTTTATACGGGGAGAGAGTGTGTGTGTGTTATACATGCTAGGTAGAGGGAATAGTATATACATCTCCATTACTTATTGGAAACGTCATCAACAGCGATTCCCATTCCTCGGGGCATGAATTGCGGGCTGGAGCCAGAAACATGAAGACCCGGCCTATCTATTTTGAAAAAGCACCACTCACTATAAGCAGACGATGCCCACGTCGTGGTCATACAGGATGATGACACGAGACTTTACTGTTCTCGAGTTCTACAGGATCATCACGTGGGATCTCTAGGAAGTGTGTGCCTATGTGCTATATATGAAAATCTAGCTCCGGATTCGTAACGTCTCATAGAAGCCCAAGTGGTCGAGCGGTGACGCACTGCTTGTAAACTACTTCGGCAAGGCGCCGGCGTGGAACCCGGTCTGGTCAAACCATGAGGCAGGAGGAAATTGGGAAAGGGAAAGGGAAATGGGGAACTGGGGAGGGAGAAGTGGGAATTCTTTTTTTGCTAGATTATCAGTATCGTACAAGATGTTTTTTTCTCTTCTTTTCCGCCAGGGAATGTCTTGTTAGGGCGCTTTGTTGAGGTTGTGATATTTTGAGGATGGAGATGTTGAAGTGAGTGGGGAGGCTTGGAGAGGTCGTTGGTTCGAAACCGGTTTCTGACTTTTGTACTTTCTTCCCCCATTCCTCTGTTGGCTTTAGGAGCTCTAGTATGAAGGGGGGAAAACAGAGTTAATTTCTGCGAGGGGCTTCCTTTCCCTTCCTCTGTTCATTCTTGCCTGCTAAGGGAATTTCGGATTAATCGCCAGCACGGAATGAGTTCCACTGGGCAGACCTCGGGGCCGACAACTCGGAACGCTCGAGATCAAGAATTGAACTGCAAGGCCGGAAGGTGGAGCACACATGCCGGAAAAGTCCCACAAGCCAAGAGTCTCTGAAGTGCTTGAAGTGACACATCCCTCCTTAGGAAGACCTTATGCATGGCCTCTTCGACCTGGAGGCACCTGGAGGGCTTAAAGACGACGAAATGTGGCACATAGACACAGATAAAAAGAAACAGAGTATGTCCCATCCCAGGTCATGGGGAACGAAACTGAGCGGGCGGAATACAATGTATTAACAACTAAACAATAACTGCCAAAGAACACTGAAGCTTGAAAACTAGTATGAAGACTGAGCTGATTGAAGAACTGATGATCCTCGTGAACTTGGAAGTGGAAGAGATACGAGAAATAAGGAACCTCTGGGCTCGCTGAGATGGAGCAACGTAATTCCGAGCATCTCAGTTGCCCCTCAGTGCTGGAACCAGCAAAGTTCGAAGGGGTTCTACCCCGGACATGTCTGCTGCGCTGTCGCAGCTTAACCCCGAATGTCTATTTTCTGGGGGGAGAAAAAAAAAAAAAAAAGGAAAAAAATAAATAAATAAATAAAGAAAAGAAGAAAAAAAAGAGGAAAAGAAACACTCCCTTAGCTATCATCTTGACTTGTCCCCCTTGCTTCCTCCCTTGACCTTCCTCCCGCCAGGTTCATTTTCTGAACTTTAGCAGCGGCCAATCCGAGGCATTCAACTTTGGTGTTCAATGGGGAAATGGACGAGATTTACGAAGTATCAGTCTGTTCTTTGAAGGGGGTTAGGCAGGGGGCTAGCGTCGGAGCCCAATGGAGCCAGATAGAGGCTCGATCTAGGCTAACAGACCAAAGGCAAAGGGAGAAGGATCATAGGAATTTGCCCTTTCCTTCGTATCTAATTCAGAGACGTGAGGGGTGAGGGTAGATCAACTAGATGAATCATTGATTCTTGTGAGTTCGACGACATTTCCTCAGGTTGTGCTACTGTCATCCCTTAAGAGGTCCGCTGGTTTGGATGGGCTTTTACGATCTTTCGAAAGAGGATTGGTCAAAGGCTGCTCGACATCAATGGAGCCGAAGATCGGGGTTCCTGGGGCTCATCCGCATTAATAGTTTTCAGTTGGACTCACTCTCATGGCCTTGCATGATCGAGACTTGGTTCTTGATCGGCAACCCCAAAGATCAATCGAAGTATTATCCCAAGGTCAGCTGGCACATGATACTATAGTTGTTACTTGTTACTTGTCACTTGTCACTTGTCACTTGTCACTTGTCACTTGTACTGAGTACTTTGTACTTGTATAAATTGTGGTGGATACCTTTATTAATCCGAGCTGATTGGCTCCAAGTGCCTTGGTAGTTACAAAGTCAAGGACCGCAAGCTTCGGTCAAGCTACCAAACATGTATCAGTATACTTCGTAGTGTACTTCGCATTATCAAGTCATCAAGCGCGCAGCGACAGCTGGCAACATTCCCATTTGCCAGTTACTGACAGCTGTACCTGCACAAACCCATCATTGCTCGATCCCTTGGTCCCTTGATCCATCAATGAGTCTGAGTCTTTGATGTGCTGGCGCTGCAGCGCTCCTTCCAGTGGTTCGTTTCTCACTCCAATCTCCAATCTTGCTCCAAGAACCAGAAACCTTAACTCTCTCAACCACCACCACAAACCAGTTCCGCCTCGACCACGCACCAACCCAACAGCCTTGCCAAATCTCCTCCCATCAAACTGAACGCTCCCATCTCCGACTCTGTACAATTTTCTTTTAGACCCCTTGCCTTCTTCTTATTCTAACCCAAATCTCGATCCTGCCCGCAACGCCACGCCCTCCTCTCAATCCGACCGTCGCACCGTCCAACGTGACCTGGCCACGTCCAGCCTAGCCAAGCAGGCAAAAAAAGCCTTTGCCACGGCCCATCTTCCATTTCCCCAACATCCTCGACACACTCATCTTCTCTCGACCCGAGAACCTCTAGTCATCGCCCCGTCCCGTCTCTCAAGCAAGCTATCGTCACATACCAAGCAGCCCAAGCCAGCCGTATCCCCCCCTGTCGTGATTCATCCCGACCCGACCTTGCAAAAGACGCTCACTCCGCAAAACCGCCTTTAGACCTTCCTGTCCAATTCGCACTTGTTATCTCCCGAGAGCCTCGATACTCCCAAACAAGTCGCGGCTGCCTCGCCCGCGCTGCGCCTTGTTTTCTGCCTAAACTGTCTTGTCTGCTCTCTCCTTCTTCGTTCTTTCTCTTCCATGTCCATACATGTGAGGACAACATCATCCTAAACCAACCCTCAATCTAGTCGAGCACTGATGCCATCTTGTCGCATCATCTCGCCAATAACATGACGATACGTTACGAAGAAAGTTTCCTGCTGCATTTGCGGGATTCGCCGCTATGTGTCAAACCCACTGCTCTCCCACCTGCCGAGGAATGGATGGGGTAAGTTGGTCTTTTTTTTGCCGCCCCTAAACCCTAGGTGCGAGAGAAGAATGCTTCGGAGCAGCTCACTTTGTTGGGTTCTTTTCTTCTACCCTTACGATTTCATTTCATACTAACGGCATTGTTCTCCCGCAGGCCACCGCCCGAGACCTTCCGTCCTCAGAATAAGACTACAGGGGAGAAGCTTAAATCCCAAGAGGGCGCAATTGGCTCTTTTGACCTGAATCCTCGTCGAAATATCGACCGACTGCTATCGCGGTCAACAACAAGTTAGTATCCACCTACAAGCAAACACTCACCTCCCTATGGGGCGATTGTGCTTTGACTCCAGGATACATTATCTAACTTCCATTTCTCTCGATTCCTCGTTACTGACTCGTGCCTGTTTGGGCTATGTAGGTCCGGAAGATACCGCCATTGGGAGCTTTGGCGCCCCTAGAACCGGCTTCCCCAGTGTTCCTCTCCGAAGCACTGGCAAGAGTTCGTTCGATCCCGACAAGAGTAACAAGGACAGCGAGTCCCGAGGTCGCTTCGATTTTCGAACTAGAAATTCCGACAATGAACCTGTTGGAGATCGCTTCCGAGACGGGCGGAATACCAATTACCGACGACGTGGAGAAGGCGACCAGGATAATGATGGCTGGAGTACCGTGAAGCCGCGAAAGAGCTTCGGCCATGAAGGCGCCGAGCGCTTCAATGGCCGAATGGGTGGCGGAGATCGCTACCGCGATGATCGACGCACTCGAGATCGGGACGATACCGACAAGCCCAACATCAATCGACGAACATTTGACTCTACACTGAGAGACAGGGATGCCGGCGATGACAGTAACGACACCAGGCCACGCAATGGAGTTGCAAGGGGCAAATCCGAATCCTGGTTCAAGACTGATGCTGCCCCTAACGACGGTCTGACGGCTCGCGAGCGCATCGATAGGGCCAAGAGCTGGAGGGACCGGGACCGGGACAATGACGCTCTTGAAGATCGATCATCTGGAAGAACATATGATCGCCGCTGGGGACGTGACCGCGACCACAAGGTCGAGCGAGAACCGGAATGGATGGATGAGCCGGCCGAGGACAAGGCCGGTGGCCACACGGAGGAAGACTTCAAGAAGTTCTTGGAAAGCATGAAGGCGCGCGAGAGTGGCGCCTCGAGCAAGCCAGTCACCCTTCAGCAGCCCACCGAACCTCCAGCAGCCGAGGCGCCGAAGCCCAAGGCCGAGTCAGCACCAGCTGTTGAGCCCGGTCCAGATAAGTTCTTCATGGCATTCGCGTCGCCACCTGCTGTGGAGAGTGGCACTCCAGGTGCTGTCTCTGATGCCAAGGATGCTGCTGGAGCAGCAAGGCCCAAGCCTGCTGGCAAATCATCCCGATTTACATCCTTCTTTAGCGCCGCGCAAGAAGAGAAGAAGCCGAGAGAGGTAACACCTCAGGCTTCGGGCCCGATCAACGATGGCCATGTGGAACCGAACAACCCGCCTCCCCCACCTGATGAAGAAAAGGCCGCCTTCCAGCAGCTTCTGATGAAGCTCCAGAAGCAGTCGTTGCAAGTTAGCCCTGCTCCCGCCACGTCCTCGTCATCGTTCCCGGAGCCGCTCCCCGCCGTCTCCTCGGCCGGGCCTGAGTTCCCGCCTACTCGGGCGTCCGCGAATGCGACTACGTCTCCCGAGCCTGCTAACGTTCCTTACGGTGGTGGTCCTACTGACGTTGCCGCCGATGACCCACGGAAGAGGATGCCCTGGGCCATGCAAGACATCATTGCTCCCCAGCCCATGCTCCCTCAGCAGACAGCCGCCGCTCGCCAGGACCAGCTTTTGCAGAACCTAGTGGGCCACCGAGGTGACAGCGCGCAGCGGAGCGATCCCAATACCTCGCGCAACAACAGCAACACGGAATTTTTGATGAATCTTATGCGAAGCCAGCCTGAAGCCCCTCGCACGGACCAGATGATGTTGCGCGTGCCTCAGCCGCAGAAGTCGGCTCCTATCCGTCACGTAGTCGACCGAGAACCCGACTTTCTCCACAACAGTAGATTCCCGCAGCAGCAGCATGCCCAGTCGGTGCAGCCTCAGCTTCAGCACCAGCACCAGCAGCCTCCTCAACAACAACCACAGCAGCAGCAGCAGCAGCAACAGCAACAACAACAGCACCAACAGCACCACCATCACCACCCCCAACAGCACCTCCTCCTCCAGCATGCCCAGCAGCAGCAGCACCAGCAGCAGGTGCAACGTCAGATGCGACACCAGCCGGGCTTTGTTGACGAACCTTCTTTCCATCACGGCGAGCCCGAGCCGCCGCGCGTGCCCCAGCAACAGCCGACGCAGATTTTGCAACGCCCCCCGCCTCCGCCCGGACTCGACCAGATGGGACCTGGCGGCCCCAACTGGATGCCCCAGGGTGTAGGTGTAGGCGTAGGCGTAGGCGTCGGCGTTGGCGGACCAGGACCGGGACCTCAGCAGCGACCGATGATGCCACCTCCAGGACTTCCGGCAGGCCTTAGCAGGAACATTCCCTTGCCACCGGGCATGTACCCTCCCAGCTTCCCCCCTGGCGGGCCCGGATTCGCGGGACCGGACGCCATGAGCGGTATGCCGCCCAGGAACATGCAACCTCCTCCGGGCATTTACGGCGCCCCTCCTCCGGGCTTCTTCCCTCCTCCAGGCGTAGGTGGATTCCAGGGCGGACCTCCCGGTGACGTCCATGGCTTCGGCGGACCGGGCGGACATTTTGACGCGAGGGGCATGCCACCCCCGCCTGGAGTCCCTAGGGGCGGTTTCCCCCGACCATAAGTACTGGCCGATACTCGGGTTTTTTGGACGGCGGTTAGATGCGCTCGGGGTGGCGATGACGGTAATGCTCCGTAGTTTTAGTCTAACCACGGCCATGGAACGTTTTTTCAGCTCGGCCCTGTTCGATATGCACACACACTCATTGGCTACAAACGTTTCCTCTCTTCTTCCTCCCTTGGTGCAAAAAATAGTTTGGTAGAGTTGACTTGGATGGCAACTCAATATCGAGACCCAGCATGTATTACATCCCGTTCTTTCTCCTTTTCCTTTCATTGCTTCTTGTCAAACGCCTCTTTGATTATCCCTCTCAGACCAAACACTTTTACACCCCTCAATTTCCCATCTCTCTCTCGTTCCGCATATCCTCCATATCCTCGGCCTATTACTTCCCCTTTTTTTTTTCTCTACTTTTTTTTTTTGCAGTGGCGGAGTTGGCCCCCCTTGATATTATCGGGGGTGAAAGAACCGCATTTTCAGAACTCAACTGATGAAATGACTTGACTTCTTGTTTCGACTTTTCTCTCTATCACATTGGCTCAAATCATGATGGATATCAAGGATATGACATAGGCGAGAGCCATAACGAAATGGGGAAAGGAAAAAAAGAACAAAACTTAGGTTAAGAAACTTGGGAGATTTTGGGGGGAGGGGGAAATAGAGAGATAACCGGGAACAGCAGTATTATGAAGAGGGAGAGAGGAGGAGAATGAGAGGAGATGGAGGGATTCTGGCCTCTGTGTGGGTAATGGATGGGAATTCCAGAGAGTTATTAACTTTGTGTGTCTCTACAAATAACGAGACCTGGGGGGCATTCGTCGAGGTGCTTTCCTGGGTCTGGGAGGAGCGGGAGATTGAAGAGAGGCATCGTTTTTGTTAGCGAGGGGTGGTGTGGTGTCGGACCTGGCCTTGAGAATCGGAGATAGTCAAATACAGAGAAAAGATATATTCGGGGAGAATCTATTTACCCTTGCTTCACGCCCCGTGGTAACTTGGATGTAATCTACTGTCCACAGTAGACCCTGCGGAGTATAGGAAGAGGATCCTGGCGGTTCGGTCACATGGAAAGGATCTTGTACGGCAGGGGTTGGACAGGGAAGCGAAGATGAACTTGTTGATGGCCCACGGTGTGTACTCTAATGAGGCTGCTCAAGAAGCGATTCGACATGGTCTTGAGGCCGAACACTGGCGCGCCCTTAACCCCCGAGGAGGCATTTTAGCATTCTTAGCATCCCTCCCCCCTTTATAATACTCATATCTAGCATTCGAGTTACCTTTGTCTACAAGAAAAGGCAGTAATAAAAACTGCGAAAGCTGTAAATAAGTCCTGGTACTGCTCGGGAGATACGTGCAGACATCAACTCCGTCGGCTGTAGGAGCGACTGTTGCCTGGTATCTGGGTCAGACAGGGATTGGCTATGGATGGAAACTTGCTCCGCCTCCACAGCTGTGACTCTGTGAGGGATGGCGCTTCATGGCTGAATGTCCGTTGCCTAATAACCGCCGGGATCTGCCCTGATAAGAGTCACTGGTCCCACCAAAGTTATGCCTGATACTTTAGGTTTCTTTGGAGCTACCTACCCTTCAACAGGCACCTCACACCATTTTGATCACATTGTCAAGGAAAGTGAGTGAAGAAGTTCGAAAGCGCGAAATAGTTGGGGGCGGGGAGAGAACACTGAACGAACTCGTCGCATCTCATCACCTCTTGGACTCGAACTTCTCTCACCCATTAGAATGGAACTCCCCTCACCCACCCCACACATGGCAATGGAGGATACCGACGAATTCAAGGAATTTGTTAGGGCGATGGAAGAACTCAATGATGATGACGCGGAGGTTGAGAAAGAAGTCCTCGTCAACTACGACCTTGGAGCTCCAGGGGACGCGCTTGCAGATCATGGAGGAAGTGGCGAAGTACGTGATGTTATTCGCATTCTCAACGATGCCGGAATCGCTGCTTGCGTGATTGGTACCCATGCCCTCAGGTATTATGGCGCTGGCCGTCTTGGAGTGGTAAGTATTTCCCCTGTTTGTTTGCAGCTCCCCGGCGAAGAGCCTCGGCCGCTCACAATCTGATCAATCTGGGAAATTAGGCCTGGGAGGTCGGTGTTCCAACAGAGAAGCTGGATGAAGCTACACGCCTATTCAAATCCGAGCTTCAATCTAATGCTTACGAACCGTGGCCTAATAATCGTATTCCTCAGCCATGGTCGTTGCTACATACCTTTCCGCACTTCCATCTCAAGGGGGTACACTTCACCTTCTATTTGATCCCGTCTTGGGATTACCTTATGGATTGCAAGGAATCCAACTTTGAGAAGAGCTCCATGGGGATCCTGTACCCGAAGTTAGATGTTCTTGCACAATCACTTCTCGATACGCAACGATGGGCTGATCTTGAAGACCTCGTTGGTGGTATGAACTTGAGTGAAGAATGGGGCAACGAGCATCTGCAGCTCGACAAGACCTATGATATTGCCTATGCCGAGGAGAAGAACGAGAAAATCCGAGCGAGCGTCAAAAAGACATTTCTCTCAAGCCTCCTAGAAATCAGTACGTTTCCGAGATTGCTGCGGCCGATATGGGAGGAGGCGGTAAGGGGGAAGGAGCGGCGAATAGGCCCTGAATTGCCAGAGGGCTATTATTTGACTAGATTCTACCCGAAGGGTAGAGGTGATCCACGATTGAAAGAGAGATTGCACGTCTGAACATTGAGATGAAATGCTTATTGTAACGAATTAATTATACGCCGCTTATCCCGCATCTATCCCTCCTAGAACCAAAATGTGAGGGGGGCACATTGCTACCATGGCCCGCGGCTCCTTCCAAGTCTAATTCTGACCGACCCCGTCGGCTCCAAACAGGACAAGGCTACTGCAGCATAGCACTGAATCGCCAGATCTGAAGCTTGACATGTTCAGGGGTGTGGTTGTGGTCGTGGTCAGGTCCGGTTTGTCTCCCCACCCAACGTCTTCGCTGCCATAATGATCCGGATTCGAGCTCAGGAAGGTGCTTAATTATGGGACCCGCTCAATCTTAGATTCGGCTCTGTTGATTTGAGAATGTTTCTGTTTCAGAATTTCTCTCATAGAAGTCAACGTTGGATCTCACATCTCCGCGCATGTTGTGTACTATACGAAGTACCTTCCATCCTCTTGGGTTGGTGGGACAGACTGCAATGGTACGAGAACCATCAATTGATCAATGTGACCTCAAAGTACTTCCTACTTTCGTACTAACACAGAGAGGAATGAGGAATTCTTAGTTTCAACATCAAATGGATCAATGGTCAGTATGGTCAGTCACTGCATCGGTTTTCATACATCCTACACTACCTTTGACACCCCCAACTTGATGCCAAGAATCCCACAGTACCCACCAAAACGACAGCCTGGCTTTGGAACCCAAGCGCTCATCTCCCTGTTCTCTCTCGCGAAAAACTAGAGAGAAAATGGTCTGTCTTGAAACTGAAGCCGTACTTTCACAGCGCCTTCGCTTCAACCTTTCCCCCAGATCAATTGATCCAAGCAAACCGTCTTTGGGAGACAGGAATGGGTGTAAACTACATCCATTATGTATAGAATATAAAGGAAGGTGCATAACCCCAGGGCGTTAACTACGAAGCAGTATCAAAGGGAAAAAAAAAAAGGGGGCTAATCCCATTCTAGGGGCTAGTCCTGAGAGGCCTCGTCCATCTTTGCGGGTGTATTTTGGGGTCCCAGCTGCAGGCTGCATGCGGCCCAGCGCTTAATCGAGAGCACCTGAAACCGACTCAACATGGCTGCGAGTCCTACAGCCCACCATGTTAAGCGCCGGTTATGGCCTTCGGAGCAGAATCGTAAGGTATATATTTTTTTTGGAATGGGTCGATTGCTCTCGACAGCTCGAGGCTTGGCTAGACATAATATTAGGGTCTCTCGGGGCACTAGCCACGCTCGAGGGAAACTCTGAAGCAGTCACTGCTCCCACCCCCATGGGAACCCGAGAGTACAATTTAATCGACCTTCGCCATCAGATGCAAAGCAAATTGGGGTCATTCTTTGTGCGAGGCGCGGTTTCCGACTTCAATGATGTTATCTTCATGTGCAACAAATTTGGGCCTAGAATCGCCCAGTTCAAGTGTTTCGCAATCAATTGGACCTTAAATCCCTAAGTGACTCTTGAAAGTTCACTATAGATATTATACCCTACGACGGGTTGCACTTTCTTCCCGGTTTCAATTCTAGTTGTATTAAAAAAGTTAAACGCGAGACTAGGATATTCATTCCGCGGGTCCGCTGGGCGGAGCGGATGTAAAACGGCCAGCCTTTCATCTATTTGATCCTGGGGGACGGCGCGGAGTTGTGAGCAGAGAACACGGGTCGAGGATTCCTGGAGCGCCTCGAAGAGATTGTGAGACGCCTCGAGATGTTCAAAACGAAATCATCTCCCGAGATAGTACTTCCCGTTGCCGTTGTTGGATGCCCAGGGAGATAGAGGTGGTGTCTCCCCACGGCATGCTGGGCAGTTAACAACCCGGTCTTCCGGGAGGGTGGCGGTGTCGCTGGCTCTAAATTGACATACGATGCCGTTTGTGAACGACAGTGCGCATCGGGCAATGCCTTTATATTGTTCTCGATGTTGGTTTCGCGCTTGGTGGAAATCCGCGCAGCGGAATACTGCGTATATGTCCTTGCACATCTGGCAGGGCGAATAAGGCGAATTGTTAGCATTTTACGTCTCCTGGGCACTGCCTAGGACATGGTCGAGAGTTTTCTAATTAGAGAGCCGTATCAGGCTTACCTTTGGATGCGGTATGAGTTGACCTAGTGGCGAAAGAAGGACTTTGGCATGCGATGTGATCTCTCAGCAGTATCACAATCGCACCTCGAGGGTACTCCTGGCGGGTAGGAAGGATAGATAGAGCTGTACAGATCGAAGTAAGGAGTCAGTTTGAAATCTTGAATGCGATGATGATCAAGATCAATCTGGATGGGATAGGATCCCTCCTTGGCCATTTTATATGCACATCCTGTGATGCCCCTGAAGATATGAATCACGTCGAGACTGGAGCTACGCCCATTGATGAATGGTGAATCTACGAGGTCCTATCTTTTGGCTGCCCGGTTTAGACTCCTTCTAACCAATTCATGTCCGGCCAAACATGAATTACCCTTGACGGCCATTTCTAAAAGCAATGAATGGAGACGTATAAACTATTTCCGCCCGCCATGAATCTACAGCAGTGGAGGATGTTGGACTGATGAGCGGTGTCAGTGGTGGTCAAGCATGAAAATCGGGAGAAAGACGACGCGCTGTATAAGCTATTCCCGCTCTTAACGGCATCTGTCATTCAAGGAAAATCCCATGGAGTGCGTGGCTCCGGAATAAGTCACTTTCAATACCAAAAAGGACAATGGCAAGAATCTGGTTTTGGCCGAGTCCAAGGACAAGATTCCGCAACACCAGTATCGGCGAAACAATGTTCCTGGAACTCTTCCTCTCCACGCCTCCATGCTTTAGGACTATGGCCTGTCCCTGAAATGGATCCGTATAGAAACAGACACCGCAAACTTCGGAAGTAGAGTGGGATAGAGGAGGAAGGGAATGTGATCCATTGATGCATGATGTCTGGCACAACATACCAGCGCGGGATGGAGAACGCGAGCAAAGTCTCCAAGAAACAAAGCCCGATCTCAAGTATAATACCCTCCAGTCCCGACCGTGACTGATTCTCTACTGAGGTACACCAAAGCCCTTTTTCTTCTTCTTCTTCTTCTTCTCCTCCTTCTTCGTCTCTGAAACGCCCAGAAAACTAACGATGGCAGATCTCGACCCACAGCTCCCAAGCGCGGAGGTGGAAAATGCCCAAGAGCCTCTCGGAACCGGACGTGACGATAGTCACACCGCGACCGAGCCGAGCAACGAAGCAGCACGAAACCCTCCAACGGAAGAAGGCGATCTAGCCTTCGAGCTGGAGGCGCAGAAGAGTCTCTACAAACACACCGAAAAGGCCCTGGACGAACGGCAGGAAAAGCTCGACGCAGAGAGAAAGATCAGCGCACAATTGAGAAAGGACCGCTCGGAGTTGCGAGCGAAGCTGCGGCGCGCGGCCACCGGCGACAAGTACCGGCTCCAATATCAACGGGACGACATCACCGAGGTCGACGCCCGTGATGAGTTCAGTGCCCTCTTCGAGAACACGAGCAAGTGGGTGCGGGAGTGGCTGAAGCCCATCGTCAGGATGCTCAATAGTGGTACCCTCGACGAGAAGGGCCCGTCTGGCTCGCCGGCGAAGCTTCTGGATCTCGTGCGATCCCAGGCGCGTCGGTGGATGCATGTCGGAGAAAGCGAGCAGGACGAGCGTCATGTCATGGCGGTTATCATGGAGTATTTGTATCGCAGATTGTTCAGCCGCTCGTTCTCTTGGCCTTTGGGTGGTACTGGAAAAGAAGACGAGGCCGTGAAGTATATTGACAGTACCACCGCCGCCATGGCCAAACTCCCAAGAGGTATGTGGGATAGACGTCGATATTCTTTCTTAAACTCTTCAAAATATTGGATCAAATGGACTCTCTCTCTCTCTCCCCCCCCCTTTTTTTCCCCTCTTTTTTCTCTTTTTTAAGCTAACTTCTACTTGTCTTCCTCTTTTTTCTACCCATAAAATAGATACCATATTTTGCAGAGACTGGAGGAGCGAGGCCTTGGCCGTTATAACACACCAAGAGACCTTCTCTAGGGATCTAGAACGGTTGATCAACATAATGACGGAAGAAATCATGGAAGCACTCTCCCCCCTCTTCCCAGACGACTTCACAGAGGAAGCCGAGTGCCGCAGTTCCATGCGCAGCGCCATCATCGAGCCGGCAGCGAAGCTAGCCTATCGGCTGCAGCTGGCCGCCAAGGAGTACGCCATCCAGTGGCCGCCCACCACCGCCGGCCAGGTGGATCTCAGGACCTCCGAGTGCCAGGACGTCTTTGGCCAGACGATTCAGGTCTATCCTGGATCGAGGGCGCCCAAGTACCTGTTCGACATCTGTCCTGGGCTCTACGTGGTCGAGGAGATCGGTGAGGACCGGCGCCGCCTGAGGGCTTTGTGTCGGCCTATTGTGCTGGTGTACGCGGGTAGTATGGACATTCAAAGCTCGCCTACGGTAATGGCTTGGCTATTGTCCGCCGTTGAGCCATAGTTGATAACGGACTGTGAAGTTCATTGGCCAAAGGATTGGGTGTTCGTGGCTCTGGGTGAGGGTATACTGGGAGATTAGAATAGTAGACTCCTAGAAACATAGAAACCTCACGGAACAAGTAGCTTAGTACAAATAGTAGCTTTTAGAGCACCAGAATGAGATAGTTGCTTTTATATACACTCATTTAGCTTCCGGAAGAGGCATCGAGACCATTTCTTGCTACCAATTCAGGTGCCAGCCAGCCTTCAACGACGTGAAGTTCAGGGAGACCCGCGTCGTCTACCTTTTTTTCTTTTTTTCTTTCGTCTTTTTCCAGATGCGATCTAAGGGACTCGTCTCTCCGTACCTATTTCATTTCAATGCAAAGAACTACGAAGCCAAGCACAAATGTAAAGTCACCCTCGTTCGAAAGCGGATACAGACTCGAGACTGGGGCGTGTCAACAAGGGCGCGACGAGGGGATTGTCAGCCCTTTGGAACAGTTCGCCAAGCTGAAAAGACTTGATCCCTTTGTTTGTTTGTTACAATCCGTTCCTTGACTGTCATTGACAACGAGAGGAATTCTCTTTAGAGGGGTTGGCTGACCTTCACATAGTTGTCTACATATATCCCATCTCCTCGCGACTCCTCCTGCTGTTTCTCAAATCTCCTCCCATTCTCAATCAACAACTCTCTCTTCCCAGCCCAGTCCGTCCTACAAGAAATCAGAAAGGAAGAAGAAAAATAAAAAAGATGTCCCTAACAACAGCATCCACTCCAGCCAGCCCGCCAAGGGCAGAGCCTACACTCTATTTTGCCTTTGGCACCAACTTATCCCTGACGGACATGGCCCAGATATGCCCTCGGAGCAAGTACATCGGCCGCGGCGTTCTGAACAATTACAAGTTCCAAATCAACCAAAGAGGATTCGCCAACATCATCCCAAAGCGCGGACACCGCACCGAGGGCCTCGTCTTCGAGCTCCAGCCCGAGGACGAGACGTCCCTGGATGAGAACGAAGCGGTCGCGACGGGCTCCCGCTCGAAGGACACCTGCGATGTCCTGCTTTACTATGCGCCCACGGCGCTTTTGCGCGTGCCGGTGGCGTCCATTGTCGATCTCGGCGGTGCCGCTCCCATTCTCACCGAGGCGAAACGGCGCGGCGGGGGACGAGAGCTGACGACGCCCATCCAAACCAAAGCCCTCGTCTATATTGACAAACTGCGAGTCGAAGATGGGCTGCCTCGAGAGGAGTACATCTCGCGGATGAAAACTGGAATCTCTGACGCCGCTCTCTTGGGGGTTGGTACGAACTATATCTCAACTTACGTTTGGCCCGCTCTTATGGGTGACGCCGGGCCGCAGGCTGAGCAGGCTTCGACGGCCACGTCTCTCCGTGGCGGTGATATTTCGCGGCGCGCTTCGACGGCGAACACAGGTGAGGGGCCACCGAGTCGAAGAGGGATTAGTCTTCGTCGGTGGTTCTCTAGGAATGTAGGTGATCGCGTCAAGAGGAAAGGGAAGGGGAAGCGGCAATAAGGGGATAGCAGCCACTCTCAGGGGAAGTAGTAGGAAATGGCCAAAGGTTCTTGGGGCAGAGTGGTTTGCGTTCATTAAGATAGATCTGTGCATTTCGAGATCAAGCAGAGGAGGATCTCCTAAATTTTACATTATGCTTTTTTCTTTTTGGCTTAAAAGCTATGCTATGCCTTTCTTTTCTTTTTCTTTTCCCCGGCTGTGTCCTTTTAGGAGCCTTAGAGACTCACATCGTCGGCGCCCGAATTGTTCCGGATTGACCCGGAACTCGGACCTTGTTCGAAAGCCGGCTTTTCCCCCGCGCCGCAGACCGAGACCCACCTTTCCGGCTTGAGGAACGGAGGGTCGAACAGGATTAAGGGCAGAGTCAAATCTACCATTCACTTGAGTTATAGAATGTTATATAGTTGCAAAATACTTTTCGAAGTGTTGGTATTGCCACGGGTGCTAAATAATAGGCGCCTGATCCCTACCGAGAAGAGCCCGGGGAAAAAAAAAGTACGGGCTCCAGATACCGGGTTCCACGCTGGCGCCTTGCCGAAGCAGCTTATAAGCAGTGCGTCACCGCTCGACCACTTGAGCTTCCATGAGACGATGAGAATCCAGACCTGGATTTTCATATATGACACATACACGCACAAAACTG
>JUDQ01000020.1:41129-81330 GCA_000812075.1 Scedosporium aurantiacum
GAATAGGGATCTCGAGGGCATTGTGAGGGAGGCGGCGGGTGGCGGGGAGGGCGGCGTGCCTGGGTTGGAGGTCGTGAAGATTGAGAGGCCAGGGTACCAGGGGGGTACTGTGCTTTGGATTGAGTTGAAGGTCGTCGGGCGATAATTGGGGATGGGAGTGAATGTGGTGGTGTTGTGGTGTGGTGCAGTGTACCATCATATATGTATGTATCGATTGATGTTTGTGTGTACAACAAGACAGAGTGGTGGTCCAATAGAGGTATAGACAGAATAGACATTGATCTCAATCATCACTACCAGGAAAAAAAAAAAGGAAGAATGACAAGAAGCAGCCCATCTTAAGCAGGTCATCAATTTGATTTCATTACTTTTAAAACTCTCACCACCCTCATCTTCCCTCAGCTTCCTTCTACACAACGCGATATAGAATACATGCACGTAGGCCACCTTCTTCCAAGCTGCCGGATAATGCTTCGCTCATAACCCCTCCCCCGTCTTCAAAACTCCCCAAGCTCCTTAAAAAAATGGTTCCCCCATCCCCCATTTCATCAACTCCATACTCCCAGCTCATCGCCATACAAAATAATGGGAAAAAAAAAAAAAAAAAAAAAAAAAGAACTAAACGGCGCTTCCAGAGTCTGAGTATGAGTATGAGTGGAATAAATAAGAGGTCCCCTTTTTTTGTATCAAGCATAAGCACACCACACGCCGCCAAATCCCGAAGCCAAGAAAAAAAGAACAGAGGGGGGTGTTGTAGTAGTAGAGGAGTAAGAAAGAGAGATTAAAAAAAAAAGAAAGACAGAAAAATATCGAGTTGCGAGAATCAAGAAAGAAAAAGAGTGATCAAACTTAGATCGAGTGAGAATCTCCCAAAAAAAAAAGAAACTCCTTTCGTTAAAAAAAACAAAACGCCGCCGAGGTTATTGAAAAGTGGTACAATGGGGAGAGAGTCGTCATTATCTCCCGTCTCCTGCTTTTGCTTTTGGTATTCCCCGCCTTCTCCGACGCTCGTATATGAGTCCGAAATCAAGGCCGTTCGTTGTTGGTCGCCGCATGCGTTGGGCGCACTTTTTTGTATCCAATCTTATTCCTTTTTGTCTTCCAATCTTTTTTTCCTTTTTGTTTTTCCATTCTTATTTTTGTGTCTTCGAAAAATTCAAGTTCTGGGGCTTTGACGTCCCCGTTTGCTTTTCTGTTTGTTTGTTGTTTGTTGGTGGTTGCCCTCCTCTAGCCTCTAGTACGAGTCCAACAAGCCATCAAGCTCCTCGAGCTCCATCGTCTCGGGAGTTTGATCCCAGTCCAACAACCTCCCAATCTTCACCCAATTCTCCTCACCATCCCTCTTGAGCCCGCCGGCGAAGGGACTCGCTTTCATCGTCGGGCTCACCACCATGGCCATCGAGGCCCAACTACTCGAATTAAACCGGTAGTCGTAAAAGAGCGAATCAAACTTGGATGTCTCGGAGTCGAGCCCGAGCGTCGAATCGTCGTTGACGTCGTCGAGGATGGTGATGGTCTCCTTCGCCATCTTGCGCTTCTGGAGCCCGTTGGCCGTCTGCGTGAACTCGCGCTCGTCGCGTTCCAGCGGCGGAGAAGTCCCGCGCGAACGGCGCTCGCGGTCGATGATGAGGCTCGCGCGCGAGGAGCCCAGCGAGGTGGCGTGGCTGGAGAAGTCTTCCTCGTCCATGTCGTCGAAGAACTCGGGGGACGACAGGTCGACCTCGGGCGAGGGGCTGATGGCCCTGCGGGCGATGGAGTCGGAAATGATCTCGGTGTCGTCGATGATGACGTCGTCGTCGGAATCGTCGATGCGGTCGAGGGTCAGCTCGAGCTCAAGCTCATCATCCGAGATGGACGGAGACGTCGTAACGGGTTTCGGAAGGGTGAAGAGTAGGGGCTGGGTTGGGAAGGGTTGGCGCGGGGAGGTGGTCAGGAAGAAGTATGTTCGCCGAGGGTGGACGGCTTCGAGTTCCTTGGCGAGGGGGCATGGCGACGATTCGCTCCAGCAAGTCCGCTTCAGAAAGGAGGCGAGACGGGATGAGATGATGGCGCAGGGATTGGCAGAGCTAAGAAAGGGTAATGGAATGTCAGCGCTCTACGTCTTAGATCCAATGGCAATGATATGTAATGGTTATGAATGATATGATGCGGCTCCAATGACGGTGTGTCGTAGTGCTTGAGCGAGGTAAGGGGGGGTAGGGGTAGTAAAACGTACTGCTGAACGACTATCAACCGTTGAGCCAAGACAGCCGCCAACTCCTTTACCAGGTGCGGCCTGTTTCCCGTTGCCTGAAGCTGAGCAATCACAGCCTCGACAATCTCGTCATTGATCTCCTCGGAGCTCTCCTTCTTCGCCGCTTTCGTCCGCCGGGCTCCCTCGGCCGGAGCGACATCCCTACTAGGCGATGGCGACAGAGAAGGCGTCGGGGCGGGCGACGGCGGTGGCGTGTGTTCGTACTTTGTGCGTGTGGCGGGATGCGCCGAGGACGAAGACGGCGAGTCGTCGTTGTGCGATCGTTTTAACCTCTTCGTCTGGGGGTATTCTGAGGGAGAAGGGGAGGATTCGGATCGAGAGGCACTGCTGGTGCCTGAAGAGGTAGTGGGAGTGGGAGTCGACGAGGTCGAGGTCGAGGTCGAAGCGGACGAGGCTCGACTTGCGGCAGCGGCGGCGGCGGCGGCAGCTCGGGCAGCATGGGTCACAGGAACGTGGATGCCGAGAGACGGCAAAGAGAGAGACTTGCGCCTGGTATTGTACGGCATTATGGAAGGAAGATGTGCTAGTTGGCTTGAGGGTTTTCTATCACAGAAAGAGAGTGCGAGATGGGGATGAGACGTTGTTTGTTTTGCCTCGGAGCCTGCGGGAGCTGCGTCGTTGCCTACGGGGGAGAGAGCGAGGGAGGAAGATTGAAGGTAGGACAAGAGACAAGAAGCACAGCAAACGGCAGCAAATTGGAAATTGATGGTTTGCGCCTCTACAATAGTAACTGTACTACTTGGAATTAGGCACGAGGAGGTGGCGAGGGGAGGCTGGATGAAAAGAGGGGGGGGAAAGTATAGGAAAAGGAACAAGTGGTGGTGGTGATGATGATGATGGCGATGGTGATGGCGAGGTGACGAAAGAGAGGATGGATGGAAGAGTAACAATAACAATAATAATAATAATGAAGAGAAAGAAGGCAGGGGGAAGCTAAGAATTGAGGGTGGAACAAACGGGCTGGCAACGAGACTTGGAAACGACTTGGACCGTGGACGACGAGGGTGGGAACTTTTTTTTTTTCCTTTTCCTTTTTTTCCTCACCTCGTTTTTTCTTCTTCTTCTTCTTTTCCCTTTTTCCTTACTTTCTCTGTCTTCTGATTCCGTTTCGTTGGATTCCCTCGACGCTGGTTGGCTGCAGCTGCCCTCCCCACAGTTGTAGCTTGACTTTTTTTTTTTTTTTTTTTTTTTTTCCTTTTTCCTTTTTCCCTTTTCCCTTTCTCCTCCTTTTCTTTTACTTTTACTTTTTCTTTTTTTTCTCTCTCCCTTCTCCACCTTTATCGATTATGCCCGGCTGTTACTTCTTGGCGCCAGTCACCGCCTTTTAACCTAGCTCGAATAATAATTCTCATAAGCCGCATCAATTGAACCTCAGGTCTTCCTGTCCTGTCTTCCTGCGCAGCCCCTTTCGCATCCTATTTGTCTGCGATTCCTCTAGAAAATCTGCAAGTCATCCAAAATTGCGATTGTTTGCTTCTTCTCTTTCGTTCTCTCTCTATTTTTTTAACTTTTGTGTGTGTTCCCCTCGATTTTTACTTTCTTTTTTTTTCTTCTTCTCATTTTCTTTCTACTTGACTATTTTTTTTTCCTGACACTCCCGCCCCTACCGCGTACCGTTTCCTCCGGTCTCAATCTTCCTAATTCGTAATAGCTGCCTCATCTCTGGTTCACCACACAGACTCCAAAGCGGGTCGCCTAGGAAGAAAAGAAAAATGAAAAATGAACCAAAATAAAAAGGCACCAATCCAAAATACCACCGAAGCCTGGCCTGCTAACTGACTGCTACCGAGTACATTTAACCAACCGGACGCCTTCCCTGTTTCTGGATTTCGCTTGCCCCGCCTTGTCTTGCCCTGTCCTATCGCAAACGTTTTAAGTTTGGTGTTGCCGAGGTTTTTCCCGCTAGTACGTCGTGTAGTCGTTATTGTACGAAGTACGGAGTAGTTATGTACACACTTCGTTCATGCACTCTGGGCACAGGAGTGGATCCTGCTTATTAGCCCCCTATAATGTACATAAAACTACGAAGTACAGAGACAGCCAGGCTGGCACAGTCCTTACCAGGCAACTGGTCGTTTGTCGGTTAGCTTCAGAGCTGGTCCCCTGTCTGTTCCCTTGTCTGTTCCCTGTCCTTCGATTCGGTGGGGCTGGGAGTTTTGGTCTGATTGCTCAGGTCCCTTCGTCAAGGTCGAGACCCTTCAATTGAGGACTTGGTAATATTGAGGTCTCCAAGGCAAATGGCTCCAATCCATTGATCCATTGATCAATAGCACGGGCTTGATCGCCTGACGACCACATGCACATTCCCTCAGCCTTCTAGTTTACAAAGTTGAAATAGCGCACCTGTACGAAGTAGTGGTCGTCGGAGCCCACGGGCGCGGCCTCAAGATAATGAATCAAGGTTCTCGACGCTATCGCTGACATACCACAGCTCAAAGCTTCTGAGAGATTGCGCCAACTCGATAATTGATAATACCAGCCCACATGCAAAACTCGCATATTAAACTGGAGTTATGCATCAATTGATGCCAGACTGCAGTCCATGGACTGGACCTACGAAGTACGAAGCCATACGAGTGCTTCGTAATAATGCACGTCTTCTCAATTGCTTCACCACTCCACTCCCTCATGGCTCAGGATACACTACGAAGTAGTACACCAGATTGCACTACACTACGCTACTTCGTACACTAGTGTAGATCTTCTCAAGTCCAATGTCACCTTTGCCTTGTTCGTCCAAGTTCGTCGTTCTCCACTTCCACTTCCAGTTCCTGCAGACGCACGAGTCCACGGCGCACCAAAGCACCAAACTACGATTGGCCACGACTCCAAAATCCCTCGCATCAACCAATCCTCTTCGTCTCTTTTTCTCTGTCTCCTTCCAGCTCCGGCCTCAGCTCCTCCAATTCCGAACTCTCATTTTTTTTTTCTTCTTTCCTAATTAATCCTTGATTTTTTATTCCTTTTTTTTTTTTTTCTTTTTCTCTTGTTCCCTCGCCCTTGTTCTATTCGCTCACCAGAACATCACCCCATACCATCATCCCACTCAAATCCCAATCAACAATCGTCGTAAACTTGGCCTGGTTCGAAAACGAGATTAGCAAGTAGTGTAGCTTCTTTTTTTTTCTCTCTTCTATCTATCCTGGTCGCTGTCCTCGTTTTTCTTTCCTCGGGCTTATCTCGCACAACCGAGGATGCCTCTTGAATCTTCCCTTTTATTACAACTATTATCCCTTTCTCTTTCATGGCCGTGGCTGCCGGCCCCCCGCCCCCAATTCGGCTTCATATTGTAATGGGTGTTGCATACTAATATACTAATACTAATAATACCTTGGTGACGATCTCGCATGATTCTCTGTCTCTCCGTCTCTGTCTCTCTCCTCACATCAAGCGTATAAGTGGCTCAGCTCGACGCCCACCAACATCGAAGGAGGACATCACCTTGCTTTTTTTCTTTTCTCTCGGCTTACAGGACGTGTCGTCCTACCCCATACAAAGTGTACAGCCAGACACACCCTCCCTTCGTCTTGTATAAATGCTTCGTAGAGCTTCGTCCGTGATCGAATCGTAGTGGCTTCAAAAGCAAAAGGAGGCTTGCCGCCAGGCTTCGAACCGCCACCAAGGCCAGCGAATCCGTCTGCCAACTTGGGACTGTTCCAAGCCTTGCTGCAGAGACACACTTGACAACATTAGACCTGTTAGACCTAGGGACAACCCCGTCCAGCAAAATGAGATAATCGATAGACTCGGGATTAAAAAATACTTTATGCTATTACCGCTTTGCGCCTTGAGCCCTCCAATTCTAACCATTATCTTACATTCGTACATGGAGACAATCCTTCCTCCCTATCTACTTGTTACAAAGCTTCCAGTTCGTCCTAGTCCGCCAACTAACATCAAAGGGGGCTTCATGCCTCATTTCCTTCCCCGCTTAACAAACAGAACCCATATCTGCTCCTCCAATTCGCCGTAGATGCGTTTTGTGTGTTGATATTTTTTTTTTTGTTTCTTAGAACCGTCCGCCTGTATTCTTCGCCTTGTTGGAAAGAAAGAAAAAAAAAAAAAAAAAAAAAAAAAAAAAAAAAAAAAAGAACCCGACGGATGCCGATTTTAATCGAGAGAGTACCATCGTTCGCCGCCATAGGTATATCCACCGCTTTTTTCTTTTTGGTTCGTCTGCAATGCGTACAAGAAAACTCAGAAATCGTCTAACCATCCCGCGAATTACGTCGTTATATTTACGGCCTCAATACAGCCATGAATCGTTCGGCCACCTAGAATCATATGTTATTCGCCTCGTTCTCCAGCGAGGAGGATGGATGAAGGAATTGAGCAGCTTACCTCGGGCGCTGACTTGATAAAAGGTTGCTCAAAGAACATGTACTTCTCGTTCTTGAGAAGCTCCACCAGCGTAACCATCAGTCCCCACGGCTGAGGCCAGAAACCCACCAACCGCTCCAGCAGGATTCGAGTAATCTGCTGTCGAATCTCGTCCTCCTCTACATCCGTAAGATCGTGTCCGAAAATGTCAAGGAGGAGCTGGCCAAAGTAGTGCGTATGCGCGTTGGGGAACCGTAGCTGGTTGACCATGGACGAAATGAGGTAGTAGCGGCCCTCGGGGTTCAGCTCGCGCACGAGGAGAGTAAGAATTGTGGTGTCCGATGATCCTGGCACGTAGACCGGTCCGCCCTTCTGCTTCGCTCGGTCCACGGCAAACCCTGCAATGTACGTGGGAATCGCCTCAATGGCCGTCGGATCTACAGAGACCGTCGCAAACCCGAAACTCGTCGCCGCCTTACCGGTATTGCGCCCGACAGAGTGAATTATGTGTGCAAGCACCCCCTCCGACGGGCCATCCTGAAGCGCCTGGGTAAGTACGTCCAACACTCCGCGTTGTTGGAGGATCTCAACTACTTCTCGGCCGATGGCTGGAGTATCCTCGAGCTCGTCGGGTCCCGCCGCCTTGAGGCCTTGTTGCGGAGGTTCGGGCATCTTCTGCAATGTGGGCGGCGTCGCTGCTAGCACCGTGGCGAAGAGTTGGGCGCAATGCGTGGGAATGGCCCAGCAGAGCTGATTGTAGTTGGCGGAGACGTACTCCGCATAGTCATGCTGCAACACAACTAGGAACTTGAGGACTGACCTGTACACCTCCTTGGATGATGTCGACAACTCGGGTACCTTGAGCTGATCACCAAGGTAATCGAGCATGTCGCATATCAGTAGAGTCAAAGGCGCCCAGCCAGCTTGGCTCTCCGTGCCGAGAATAGCCGGGAGGAGGATACGGTGCTGGATCAACGACATCCACCCGTATGTGAAACCAGGCACGAATCGGGGTCCCAAGTCTCTCAGCGCCACGGCAAATTTGATCACCATCTCCAGTCGCTCGGGGGCCGGCACATGGTCGACCAGGCTGTCAATCTCGTGAAGGATCATGGACAGGAGGCGGAAGAAGGCTCGCTGGCTAAAGTGCTCACCCCTCTTCATGTGGTGGTGATGGAGCACAAGGGTGACCAGGGCAAGGATCGATTCCAAGTAGGCGGGTCGGTTCTCAGTAGGCTCCGCCGCCGTAACACCAGGATGGGCACGCACAAAGACACCAAGGAGCCGCGCCAACGAGTCGATGGCCACAAAGGCTTCGGAAACACCGCCCGTGTGTATTACTTGTTCGAACCTATCGATCGAAACATCAATTGCCAACCTGACAAAGAGGAAGAAGTCGTCTCTATCCCCGATGATGTGCTTGGCCTGGATCTGCTGGATAAAGACCATCATCGACTTCTCGGTTGCGTTCGCGTTGTTACAGAGGTGGATCCACTCCTCAAACACGTATTCCATCTGGTCTTGTCGCTGGGCCAAGGGGCTTTCTGCGTTGAGCGGCGCAGGCGGTCGTGCCAGGCCTCCGCCGACGAGCTTGGCCTTGACGCGTTGGCCAACGGGAGAACTGCTATCGTCAAGCACCCAGGGCCATGCAGCTTCCAGGGTCCTGACGAAGTCAGCGTGCAGGGCGAGGGGTCGGTCATTGAGAAGCGCGAGGTCGAGGAGCGTCTCAAGGAACTCGAGTGAGCCCTCTTTCCTCTGCTGGAGCGCCTTCGACATTGCGGTATCGATATTCTTCCAATCCATGAGATCGGTTCCCGACAATGCCGTGAGTAAAGGCAGGTGAAGGAAGAAGTGGCCAGGCTGTTGACGGAAGAGGATCCGGATACGGCTGCTTACCGTAGGTCCAGAAATTTTCCTCAACGTCTCCAGAACATGGGCTAGGCTCTCTAGGGTCAGGCTGTCGTCAATGTGACTGAATAGCAGTTGACTAATCTGGTCAGCAGCAAAGATGGCCATCTCCTCCGAGCCTTGAGAGGTCTTGATGATGATCTGCACAAGAGCATCGACAAGATCGAGGACGGGATGCGGCCTGGGGAGGTTGTGGAAATGCTTTTCCCTGGCTTCAGTGGCAACGCGCTGGAGCTCTAACAACAGCTTTTGGAAGCGGCTGGCCATTAGAGAGAGATCCATAGGCGTGGTGGGAGGCCGGCCGTTAGTCGTACCGGCGGCCTGAGCAGGAGGATAGGGTTGCATGTGAGCAGCCATGTGCTGGACCGAGGGAGTTTCGGATGGGGCCGGGATACCGGCAATCCCGCTGAACTGATCCTGTAGGGCCTCGTTGGCAAGAGACCGTGTGGCCGCATCAGCCACGGACGGCGTGTGGGCCGGAGCGCTGGTAGTGCTGCTGCGCGGGTGCCTGGCGAAATCCTCGTAGATCGCCATCTGTTCCGGAGTTAGACCGGACATGCCCTCCACCAACCTGTAGGGTTGGGGAAGTGCCGAAGCCCAGCGGTTGAGGGATGGACCAGCGTACGGCTCCATAGGCTTTTGGGCACGATGGCGGCGGCGACTCTCGAGCTCGTCCTGGATCATCTCCTCAATCTCGGGAACAGCTCTTTCCTCGGCTTGCTTCTCGATAATGCTGCACCCAAGCTCAAGGTTCAAATTAACACACATCATAATAGTGCCCTCAGGGAGACCTTGCGGCAGATCATTAGACAAGTTCCGCATATAGTTTGTGAAGTTAGCCCGCAAGGGCTCCTTAGACGTAACCAGGGCAAGACTTCCCGCCGTGGCCTTGACCATGTTAATAGCACAGGCACGCACGCGATTCTCGTCTGGTTCGATGGCGAAATCCTTGTGGATCATCTGCTGGGTTGAGATTGCGGCGATGGTAACCGACCTGTCAACCACGGGCTGGATGATTTCGGCAAGCGCACGAGAAAGGGCAGTTCGGACAATCTCATGCAGCCTTGTGGCATTGACTACCATCTCGTTGGTGGGTGGAATATTGATCATTGGGCCGATATCGGGAATCACCGGTGTAATAGCCTGTGAGCTAAGTCCACCAACGACGGTCGTGGTAATCCCGTTCAGAGCCAGTCCGTCAAAGGCATCGAGAGTCTCTTGCGCAGCCGCCTCGGCACTTTCTTCCAAAATAGCCCGGTTGAGGATCTCTCCAGATGGTTCGATGCTCTTATGGTCAAGGTTCAAGCCTTTGCAAAGTACCTCGATCTCAAACTTCAAATTAAGCTTGAGTTCGGCGTGGTGATAAAGTTCGATGAGCAGATGGATGATGTCCATAAGCCATGGGTTTGGCGGTCGGAAGACAGTGGAAAGTGAGCCTTGGATAAGAACCTTGCAGACGAAAGGAATGACCACAACGAGTCTCTTAGTATCGTGGGCTTCCAGCAAGAGTTTCTTGAACGCAATGTTGCGATGCTTAATGGGCTTGTTCCTTGCGAGCGTAAGGAGGCCTAGCCAGCCACCAAGGTTCTTCAGATGCGTTCTCTCGGTTGAGTTCTGCATGGTGCTCTCAGCATTGAGCATGCGCGAGACGCTGCTATACGTCTCGCGCAAGACCTCCGACCAGAGCGCCCTATCTTCAAGGAGATTGACAAGTTCGACATAGACTCGGTGGTAATTAGGTTGCATCTTGGCGCGCTCCTCGACGAGGTGGCTGGCGAACCATTGCTGATGGCGACGTTCGAGGAGTTCACGCAGCTCATTGCACATCGACTGCAGTGTTGTCTCAGTGATGTTATTGAGGACAAATTGAATTTTGCCCTGGTCGTCGCCAGTAGGATCCTCGAATTCGACGTCAGTTGGGGGCGGGTCTACTGAGATAGCAGTGAATGGTGGGGCTTGCTGGTCCGAACCAAGGCCATCCTTAGGCAGACCGTTGGCCATCGACTCGTCAGAGTAGCCTGCAAGATGAACGCCGCCTCCGCCCTGTCCACTGCGGGTCCTAGATATGTCATCCTGTTCTCGAATCACTTCTTCTGCCCGCAGCCAAGCGTCAGTACCTTGGAGCGCCGGGATCAGCAGGAGTTGCTTGCAGAAGCCAGGCCATTCATGGAAACGTGGAAGAAGTTGAATGAGCGCCTGGAGACCGAATTTGTACATGGCTTCATCCGGCATATGGTCTCTAACCGATTCCAGAATCATACCCAGGCCAACTTTCAATGGTAGGTCTGAGATCAGCTTGTGGGAGATAATTCCACCAAAGAGCACTGCAGTTGTCGCCAGGGCCTCGAGCGGATATCCGATGTAGTGAGTGTATTCGTCGAAGAGGCCATGAATCATGCAGGCGAAGATATCCTGCTCGAGCGGATCTCTCGAATGTTTGTAGCGATCGAGAACCTCCACGATATCACGAACTTCGATTTCGTTCCCGTACATCTTCTTATAATGCTCCTCCATTTTGATATTGGCTGCTGGAGGGAGGGAATTTCCATCCTTGCCGTTGGCATCAATGACGTCGTCATATCCCTCGCCGTAGTTGATCAGGCGTGGGTAAGCAGTAATACATTGTCGCTGGACGATGATCAACTCCTGTACCGGGGACCTTGGCATGAAGTCTTCAAGGATCTGTAGAAGCGCAGAAACGGTTCGGACTTGGAGGGTTGTGGTGGTTTTGATCGCTGGAAGGGTCTCAGGTCGCTGAAACTGACTCTCAAGAGTGGCTTTGATCATCAAAAACTGCATCAGACAAGGAGCCATTTCAGCACTGCGATCAGCATTGCGATGGGCCCAGTCCGTGAAGTCAAGGCAGCCCTCGGCATGCGCGAAGGAAGCAAGGTCCAATCCAAATCCATTGGGGAGGGAGGAAAGGACTTCCAGCCAACCGTGACGCACCGCATGCTCGAAAATGAGGGGAAGGTCCGTCGGTTTCCCGGCGTGAGTGTCAACAAGTCTCTGCGTAACCCAATCCTTATCCCGCTTCCAGAGGCTCTCGAGAACGAATTCGTACTCGGGCGACCGCTTGTACAGGAAATTCTCGAAAAGCGAATTCAGAGTGTCGACCGCCATGCTTGGCCAGGGCTTAGGAACACCAAATGCTGACACGACAAAGATGTCAAGGTTAGGAACAACGACATCCTGGAAAAGTCGCTTGGCCTCGATGCTTTGCGACGCCTGGACAGAATGCAACGCGACGTGGAAAACTGCAGAGAGGGCGGCAACAGAAACCAGTGGATGTTTAACGGCAATTGATACTCGCTCTTTGACGGAGGCGGAGGAGTCTGCGTATGAGTCGAGAGAAATTGTAGGAACGAGGCCGGGTATGGTGCTGGCATCCAACTGGTCGGGGGTCAGAGAGGCGAAGGCACAGACGAACGATAGTTGAGCCTCGGCATTCTCCCAGTTACCGCCCCAGAGAGCCTGGATGTCGAATTGCGTTGCTTCATCCTGGGCAAGGGGAAGTAAGGCCTTGTACAGAGACAGGAACTGCTCCGGAGAGATCCGCGCCGAATCCTTGTCAAAGCCCGAAACAACCCTAAACCATCTAAAGCTTGAGGGAAGCACTCGGCGAAGGGCGGCGGTCAAGACGGACGGCTTGAATTTGGGAGTCTGGCTGATTACGGTGTACATGAGGCCTGCAGAAACCTGCTCCTCGCTCAATTGGATGTTCGCTGGGCGATTTTGCAGGTAGCCAAGACAAGCCTCTTCGTCTCTCGTAAAATCGGAACCGGTTCGTTGAATATAATGTACAAGGGCATTCGAAGGTCCATCTGCGAGGAGCCGAATAAGGTCCAATGCTGCCAATACTTCAGAAGGCGGTGGTTGGTCTTGATGGAAGTATCGCGCCTTCACCTTGGAGGCAAGCTCAGACTTCGCAGACGACAAGAAATTAGGCGGGGGATATTGGACGAATCGGTCAACGATTTTGGCCACGAACGCAGGACTAAGATCGGAATGTTCAGGCAGATCGGGTCGCGAGAGGATATAAGTGAAGGTCGGGAAATTGGTGGAGAGAATCGCATCCGCTAAAATTGGGACAGGCAAATTAGACAAGAGAAGAAAAGGGGGGGAGGGAAAGAGTGACCGTCGTCGACCAGAGGGGGTTAGACAACGTGCAACAGAGCAGTAACTCACCTTTAGTCTTCAAATCGGGACGCGACCCAAGTTTGAAAGCCAAAGCCAGAAGCGTCTTCTCAAGAGCATCAAGCTTAAAGTGCTCCATAAAGGTAGAGAGATCGAAGTCTCGGAAGATATCCTCTGTGCCGGACTCGATGGACTCGGAAATCTTGCTAGCTTGGTCCGGATCATGGCTGATCTTGCGCACTTCGCTGACCAAAACATGATGGTTGCCCGGATTCGCTACCTGCCGATTAAGGCCAGGGAATATCTGGGGAGCATTTCCGGCCACGAGCCTTGTAAGGAATCGAGAATAAACTTCCATGCCGTGGTCATCGATAAGCTAAACAAATGTGACGGAAAAAAGTCAGCGTATGATGGGAACATATAAAGAAACAGCATCGTGGGAGGCGAATCTGGAGGGGCGGGTGTGGGGAGAAGGATGCCCGACGTACTTTTCTCAGTTGTGTGACCTGGGCGCCGTATTTTGGATCACTCTCGTCCTTGATAGTGCTAAGTAGCAGGGAGACTTGGGTGATGGCAATCTTAGTCAGGGAGCTACTCCCCGTAGGGCTGCTTGTGCTTGGGCTCGCAGTAGCACTTAGGATGGCCGATTGTGATGCGTGTGGTGGGTGGCCAGGTCCGGACTGGTGTGTCTGAACAGGATTCGGCGAGAAGGATCCCGTCCTGGGTGGTGGGACCATGGAGTTATATTCGGATGGGATGGGATCACGGAATATCTGTCAACGGGTGACAGAGAATGTTCCGCGGTCGAGGAGGATGGTATAGAAAAGTAGGGTACCCTGGAGAAACGTCGTTATCCTGCAATGGCTTTCCCTCCCACGACATGGATTACAATGGGGCCAAGCGTTGATGAGGTCAGGGAGCTTTTCCGCAAACTGTGTACGACGGTATCCTCAGTGACTAAACCGAGCGAGTCGGATATGGCGGCGGTGGATGGTTTATGATGGCGGAGCGCGGAGGCGATCGGGTGCGGAAGGCGGAGCGTGGTCTGGCAAAGGCAAACGCGAACCGTGTTGCGGTGTCTGATTCGAGCAATGATGCGTTCGCAGCAGGCGGCTGGCTCGATGTTCGATGGTTAAAAGTCACTTGAAATTACTTCGAGATGATCCGGAGGTTGAAGAGGGGTCGGTGAGAGGCGGATGGAGAGTATGAAGTGCGATGGAAGTTGGGTCAAGAAATGGTGTGGAGAAAATTGAGACGATGAAGCAGTGGAAGGAAATACCTGTACAGTATGGAGAAGGAAGTCTGTCCAGGGAGGTTAGCCTAAGCCGGGTTTGGTGGCAGCCTGACTAAGAACTGAGGTACCAGATACCGCATTGCACCCCTCAAAATATAGCAGTCATGCTCAGGCCGTTTACTACCAGGCCGAAACAGGGGAACCTAACATAGACACTTCCTAAAAAGGCGACAAAATTCATAAGTAGTCTGACTACTTTTTTCTTTTCATGATTCAATAATGGGACAACCTCCCGAGGGTGTAGCCCATCTCTCCCTATATCTAAAGAGGAGGGGGCTGTCCCAAGTCAAGTCGTACACAGTACATTTAATATGCCATGTCCGAGCTTGAGTGTTCCGCCTAAAACTACTTGTAGCAACATATCACGTGATTATGGAAAGAAGCATTGGCCCGGCGCAGTTTACAATGGGAGGGGAGAGACATCAAGCCATCTCGGACTCGACATGTCCTTGAAGAAGAATTGTTCGTGAACACGTATTAGCAAAGACGAGTGAACAAACAATAGGACCGATGGCTGAAAATACAAAACTATCAAGTAAACGTTGAACTGGACTGAGGCGGGCACAAGGCTAAAACAGTGCTAATTCAACCTTCCCAGCCCTGGCCCCAGCGAACCGCGGCCAGATTTTATTGCGACGATGAGAGGGAGGCGCTGCGCATTCAGTGCTGCGTTGACAGTTGATCAATGTGGGACCTCACCCAGCCACCGCAGGAACCGACCTCGTCCTTGTGGCAACTTGGATTCTTTGCTCACATGAGCGCGTGTTATGGATGACATAATCCGATGTGATTTAAAATTGTCACCAATTGAGCACAAGCGGATACAGCTGTCGGTGTAGCCAGAGTCGTTTCCCTGGCAACAGTTTGCTTCCCATGGATACATCAATATAGGGACCTCCATTACTGTGACACCAATAATAATACCACCAACCTGAATGTGATAATAGCGGACTTATTCAACGCTGGCCTAAATAGGGACTCGCGAACAAAGTATCACAGCAGCATACGAGGACATTTAACACGAATTCACGTTGAACATCTTCCGTACCGGACGAAATTTGCAACCATTATCGACACCCTCCAACGCGACACCCAGGTTCCGAGACCGACATCACCGACTGCTTGACGATCTTCACAATGCCAGCGGTGACGGTGGAGCCGCCCACGGTAGCGCTATCGTGTACGAGCTTTGATATCTCCAGAGTTCCTTAACAGGCATTGCTAACCACGGCGACCAGTTGCCAACAACTTCTGGGGTAAAGATGACGCAGGAGTCCACCCACTTCTCGAGCGCATGCACAATGCGAAGCAGACATCCGATGAGCTAAAAGCCTTCTACGCCGGTATGGTGTAGAGTCCTATGTATGAATGCGTGCCTTGGCAGGAGCTGACGTCTTTCACAGCACGAGCATCTATCGAAGATGACTTCGCGCGGAAGTTGTTATCGCTATGCCGAAAGCCTATAGGGTCGCAGGAGACGGGTACCTTGAAGGCCTCTCTCGATACAGTTCGTGGAGAGGTCGAGGCTATGGCGCGCCAGCACCAGAGCATAGCGGCACAGATGAAGACAGAGCTAGAAGAGCCTTTATCAGCCTTCGCGGGAAGTATGAAGGAACGGCGCAAGATTGTGCAGAACGGAATCGAGAAGTTGTTGAAAGTGAAGATCCAGCAAACCCAGCAAGTGAATAAGGTATGTTGGAGAAAGATCACTAGATGCATATGCACCTTGGGCGAGGCTCCTGGCTAACAAGACTTTATCTGCTCTAGACACGAGACAAATACGAACAAGAATGCCTGAAAATCAAAGGATACCTAGCCCAAGGCCACATGGTCATGGGCCAAGAAGAGCGGAAAAACAAGGCGAAACTAGAAAAGACCCAGATCAGTCTAGCGACCTCGAACACCGAATACGAAAACGCCATCAAAGCCTTAGAGGAGACCACCGCGCGATGGAACAGAGAGTGGAAAGCGGCAGCGGATAAGTTCCAAGATCTAGAAGAGGAGAGGCTCGACTTTACCAAGAGCAGTCTCTGGGCCTTTGCAAACATCGCCTCGACGGTCTGCGTCAGTGACGATGCCTCGTGCGAGAAAATCCGGCTATCTTTGGAGAAGATGGATGTGGAGAAGGACATCTACTCTTTTATTACGGACCGTGGTACCGGCCAGGAGATTCCCGACCCGCCCAAGTACATCAACTTTTGCCGCGGAGATGTTAACGACACTCCTTCTGAAGCATCTGAGGATGAGAACTATTCCGTTGCTCAGTTTCCCAGAAGCATTAACCCGGCCTTCCGAACTTCCTCTCCCCAACCTTCCCTCTTCGAATCACACCATGATCCAAACACCTCACTCGCGTATGACATGGGTCTGGGCAATCCGGGGACGCTAGCAAGCCGTGAAGTAACCGTCACCCCTCAAAAGAAGGCTTTGACCCCTCAAAGAGCATCCGTGAGCGTCGAGAGGGAACCCGAACGGCAGCTGGAGATGCCACCAGAGAGACAGGTTGAGAGGCAGGGAGAACGGCAAATTGAAAGGCAAGCTGACCGGAAAATCGAAAGGCAAGTCGACAGGCAAGTCGAAAGACAGGTCGAAAGACAGGTCGAAAGACAGGTCGAAAGACAGGTCGAGAGGCCTGTGGAGAGGCAGATTGAGAGGCCTATTGAAAGGCAGATTGAGAGACAGCCCGACCGACACCGCCAAGATATGTTCCAAGCACCATCCCAAACCCGCCCACACGGTATCGACGTCTCGCAGTACGGGTCTGTTTCGTCGGTTCCTCATGACCCTTATCCCATGGACGGCATGACCATGCTCTGTCGGCCTGGAGGAACTTCGTCTGAGATCAGCTCGGCCCCATCGCACAGACCTTCAAGCCGCGATTCTCGTAGCGACTACTCGAACCCGACATCCTTTACGAGTCAGGACCCTCCTAGTGGCAAGGTCTCTCCCGTGAAGCAAGATCCAGCCCCTGTCCCGAGCCCGGAGAAAGACAAGAGAGTGCTGAAGAAGAAGAGCGGTTTCTTCCAGAACCACAGCCCATTTAGGCGAAAGAGCACCAAAGAGATTCAAGCGGCCAATCCTAACAGGAACACATGGCACCCGTCTAACAACCAGAGTGTTGCTGCTCCTCGCCGGCCTCAGCTGTATCAACATGAATCAATGGGCCATCCTCAAGAGAAGACGCTTTCTCCCGAGCCCATTGATGCCAATGCTAGTCTCGCCCTAGGCGTTGGACCCAACGTCCTTCCAGTTGCTGGGCTATCCCCCACCAAGCCGAGCAACAACTCCGCCAACAACACGGCTCAGAACGTCCCAGAGGATGACCCGATTGCCCTTGCCTTAGCTGAGCTTAAGGGAGTAACTAAGCAGTCGTCAGTGAGGGTTTCAGCGGACTACTATCACGGAATTTCCACCCCTGTACCCGGAGCCCAGCCCAGGCTCGGCAACACGGCTTTAGCAGCCGCCATGCGTGGCACCCCGCCTCCATCTTATGACCAACAAGTCCAGCGCCTCGGTGTACCTCCTTCGGCGCATACAGCTAGGGCAATGAAAGAGACTTCGGAAAAGTTTGTCGGGCAAACGAGGAACATGTTTGGTGGATCCGGCGGATCCGGCGGCTATGGGACGTCGCCCGTTACTCGACAAGACACCAGAGGAAGCCAAATCCCAAGAGCCACGTCGCCCGCGCCTCCGCGAAGCGCATCGCCTCTCCCGAATAGCCAAGACAACTACAACAGGAACTACCGCGCGGTCTCACCTAACCCTAGCCGGGCAGGGAGCTATGACTCGTACAGCAGGAACCACCGACCCGTTTCTCCGAACCCCAGTCGCAGCAGCACGCAGGACCTGTATCAGAGGAACTATCGCCCAGTCTCGCCCAATCCAAATGCGGGGGCTCAGAGGGCACCCTCTCAGATGAGCATGACGCAGAAGAGAGGCTCGGAGCAAAGCTACTACCGCCACAACTCGCCGATGGGTAGTGCTAGATCAGTATCTCCAGCCCCATACGCAAGCTATGACCGCCCATCAAGCAGCCATACGATGAATGATATGGCAGTGCAGTTGGCGCCGGTCAACGATGATGGATATGGCTCCCAGCGGAGCAGGTATGGGTCCCGTCCGGGAACCAGCTCCAGCTCACACTCTAGAGCCGTGGGCCTCTATGAAGGCCCAGGGGCGCTACAGGCGGGTAGTCGACAGCGCAGCAAGAGCGTTGCCGATCCGAACAGGCAGTATACCAGAGAGGGCCGTCCCATCATGCATTTCGGTAAGTTTTCCCTTCCTCTTTCCCACTCGAATCTTATGATTCATTCCCTGCCTAGAAACTTGCTAACCATCAAAACTCGAATAGCACGTGCCCTATATATGTACCAGGCCGCGATCCCGGAAGAGCTCGGATTCGCCAAGGGTGACATTCTCGCCGTCCTCCGACACCAAGACGATGGATGGTGGGAAGCTGAGGTTCATGGCGGTAATGGCCGTATTGGGCTGGTTCCCAGCAACTATCTCCAGCCCTGCTAATTGGATTCGAGAGGGTTTCATAGAGAGAGCATCCTGCATTGCATGTGGACCCTTGGACCTTCTTTCTGTTTTTTTTTTTTCCTTCTTCACTCGATGCATTTGGTTCATGTTTTCGTTATTGATGGTTTATTTTATGATGGATTATTCGCGGGCCCGTTCACCTCACCCCCTTTCCCGCGCTGTTGGGCAAGATTGTTTCGGGGATAGTGTCAGGGATTTGTTTATGTAGATGCGTCGATGAGTCGCTGGAAGTGTTTATATCCTAAGATTCGAGGAGTGCTGGATCATTTAGACTGAAGCTCTCTCTCTATTTTGTGCTCTTGATTGCTGCTTTCCGTCTTCAGTGTTGACGAAATGTGAAGTTTGTGAAGTTGCCAGGTACATTGTACCTACTTCATACCTTTCGATACCATCTGACCTTAAACTTCGTACGCCGAGGCAATCAGCTGTAACTAATTTGATCTATACATAATAAACAAAATGTTTCCTAGAAAACTATAAATTTTGACCAATGATCTAAGGTATCATCGATAATGAAAATAAATTGCTAATTTAATGTAAAATCGCGATAGACACTTGAGAAAGTAGTGAGTGTTGCTGAGGGCGATGAGAGGAGTCGTCGTTGTCTCAAATTGTAACCAGGCCTTAATGAGATGACGTTTGGCGACAATATCTGCCAGAACACTGAACAGAACATTGAAGCTTCAACTACATCCAAGTTTCACACGCCTTTCGCTCCACGACAAATGCGCAGGATTCATCAACCTGCAAAGCTAGAAATCCTTCCAGGTGGTAGCATAGGAAATTTATCCTGCCTCAACAGCTTCGAAAAATAATGGTATTGATCAATGTCGAGCGACAGCTACCCCCATGCGCTACTCACAACAGTGTCCACGTTCTGACATGTGCTGACCTTCACTCAACCAAGGTGCTCAAGGAAGTTCGCGATGCAATCACGTCCAAGACTACCCGGCGCGTACTGCTGAATTTTACATTACTCGCTGGGAGTTCTTTGGCTCTTCTGTTCCTATCTATATTATCAACAGCCATCTTCTTTGCCAACTATGTGCCCGACAAGTCCTTGACCTGGCCAGTCTACCTCCAGTATGGGTGAGTTGCCGATCCCGTCCACCTCGCGTTTATTTATTTTTTTCGGCCCAAGAACCCTACTTACACAAGGCCGAAATGCCCATTTGAAAAAGAATTGGTGTGCACCCTTTCGGGCTGACGGCGGTCTCGCGACCTTTGCCCAAGACACAGCAAGGCTATGACATTTCCGTCAGCCTAACCCTGCCCAAATCCGTGTCAAATGCGCAACATGGCAACTTTATGGTCGTGCTACACCTCTTGGATTCCGACTCTTCCGCCATCCTTGGTGGGATCCAGTATCCAGAGACAGGGGCGAGTCTCGTGGATCCTGAAAGCGTCATCTTCTCTACACGCCGACCCGCGCTGGTGCCACAGGTGGACCCGGCAGTTGGTCTTGTCAAGCGTCTCCTTTTGCTGCCTTATCACCTGCTCGTGCCCAGCAGCCAATACTACGTGATGACAGTACAGCTGGCCGAAGGTGTCACCTTCCCGCGAGAAGCAAAGATACCCAAGTCGATATACGTCGAAGTCCAGGCTGGCCAGCAGATCCAGACGTACGAGGCGTCTGTGACACTCACGGCGAAACTTCGTGGCCTACGATGGATCCTACACAACTATAGACTACCGGCGTTCATTACTCTTACGTTGGGATTCTGGAGCGTGGAGATGCTATTCGCTGCGGTAGCCTTATTCCTTATCGGTGTAGCCATGGGGTCGTCGGAAAATCCTACGGACGCCGTCGAAGGGACGGAGCCGGATCCTCACCCCGAGGATAAGACAAGTCTCGAGCTCCGCTCCCGCACTGGCACGAGTGCTGCGAAGAGTAGCGCATTGAGTACTCCAAAGCAAGGTCACGACTCAGGCGAGATAAGCAGGACTAGGGAGCTTCGACACCGTCATCTCAAGGCAGAGGCTGAAGAAGAAGAAGAAGAAGAAGAAGAAGAAGAGCCAACCAAGTCGTCGAGAGAAAGGGAAGCATCACAGGAAGCTAAAATCAAGCGAGAGGCACGGGAGACTGAGGAGCTGCTCAAGTCGTTGGGCGAAGATACCGACGATGAGGTAAAGATAAAGGTCGAGGATTGTTCGGACAGTTAGACGAGGTACAAGTTTTGCGCCACCGCGTCATGCCATTTATTAGCAGCAGTTGGAAAACTAAACTTAAATCGAGAGGGGCAAAACGGTAAACCCATGACGGGACCTCTTTCTCCTCGGTATCCGTGCACGTGATAACTTCAGGAGTCAACGTCGTGGATATCGTGCGCTCGATGGAATTCGATTGAAATCACACAAGTAATTGTAATAGCCGAGTCCTCCTCCTGTATGAAGCGAAGCGATGTCGTGTAATATTACTAGTATGTATTGAGGGTAAGGCGATGGGGCGGAGTCCAGGTTGAAGGTTGAAGGTTGAAGATAATCTCACCGAAACCCAAAATGATGGGCGGCATTGGTCCTGCCATTGATGCCACAATGTGAATTGTTTGTATCACCCCGCAACCCCAAGCTAGTATTTCCGATGTTTATCCGGTGGAAATGAAACCAGTACCCCCAGCTAATTGGATTTCTCTCCTGTCCTCCAATGGCCTGTGGAAGCGTGTGTTGCTAGGGATGTTTCGGTCTAGTTCTGGGGACCTGCGTGCGTTACCACTGCTATCGTCTCCTTTCTCAACGACCCCCCCAATCACCCATCAAATCACTCTCGATCAAGCCAGACGAGGAGGCTCCTTGATATCGATCCACACACCCACACAGCAGACGTCCAGAGGAAACACGTCAATACTACTACTACCGCCCGCATATTCGTTAGATGCTAGCATTTGTTTCGAGAGGACCCATACCGCCTTTGCCCAGCAGCGCCTTCCTTCGACTGACTGGCTTCCGCGTTCGGCACTGACTGGCAGCTGCCCTCGCGACCTGTTACCCTGGGCCCGCTTCCCCAACTAAGGCAAATTCACTATCACCATCAGCAACGGTCCAAGTTTCCATCACCGCCACCTGCCGAGAACCCAACCCAAACCCTCAAAACTTATTCCACGTACATAAAAACGACATTTCCCGAATATCTCTTTGTGCGTTCTCATGATAGTTTTTCATTCTCCCAGAGTTTTTCTTTTCCTCCCTTGCAGTCTCCGTATGCTAACTTGATCCTTGACTTTCAGCCCCGCCATTACGATCACCTTTGTCACCCTTTGATAGTGTCGGATTTTTCTGGGGGGGAAACAGCTGGGCGTTTCGATTTCGAAGCTGAAGGTGTCCTCGCACCCCAGGCACCTTCGCCGCCATGCCGTGCTTCAAGGGGATTGCCGTGAGCATCCACTCCAACGGAGCGCCGCTCCCGGAGCATGGCATTCAGAAGCAGTCACGGATCTCGAGGATCAGCACTTATATACCTGTGCCTACTCCCCAACTTAGTGACAACTCCAACACGCCCGAGCCGGCCCGCTTCGCCATATCTATTACCCTTTTGACACCTGGATTAGCCATCCCGTACTCGACGCCGAAACCTACCGAGTCGAATCCGAAGCCGAAGCCCCAATATGTCGCCGGTCTTCCCTCGACTTCGGGCGACTACGGCAAGGTTACGACTGGCGTGACGCCGTATATACCGATGACGAATTCGCCCAATGAAACGATTGCGGCGTACATTTATTTCGACGGACGCGCCAAGGAGGAAGTCGCAACACTACTCCGGCCCGGCGAAGAGACTTGGGTCAATAGTCGTTGGGTCCAGGTCCCCGAGTCCGAGGGTGGTGGTCTTGCCGAGAGGGAGTTCCTCTTCAGGGAAGTCGGCCTGGAGCGCTGGCTCAACGGTCTTGATCTTCAGGGCGACGACGCCCAGGCGAAGATCGAGCGCCGACGTAAGAAGTTTGAGAAGCGCCGAAGGCGTCAGAAGCGTGATGAGGAACTGGCCGAGTCGAACGGAACCCGCGGCGTGCTGCGATATGGAGCCGACGATGGCTCCCCCGTACAAGCGCTATCAGACGATTCGGACTCCCATTCGGACGACGACGAACCTCCCGAGGCTACGGGTCAAATCAAGGTTTCCATGTTTAGGGTCCTTGCATCGGGCGAAATCAAGAAGGGCGAATACTCCCCCCAGTTCGATGCTCACGACGATGACGAGGACGATCTGGATGCTGTGGCCGCGGATAGCAGCAACTCCCTAGCTGCTGATGTTGAGCACACCACTAGTTTTGCCAAGCCCAAGACGTTGGACCCCAGCACGATTAGTACTCAGACTGTAACTGGAATCGATGGACCCGACAAGCCGTATGCAACGTTTACATTCTTCTACCGTGGCGAACGTGAGTTTTTACACCTTATAGCATCGAGTACCGTCCAGACCTCTACTTTTTCTTGAATCTTTCATTCTAACCCAGCTCCCCTCTTTCTAGGCCAACTCCAAAAGATCGGAGTTCTATCTAAGAGCAATGTACAAAGCACCCCAGGCGGTTCCAAACGCCGCTCGGCTCAACTCGACTTCTCAAGCCTCGGACCTCTCAAGACTAGCGGCACAGTTGGCTTCTCGGCCTTCCGCGATGCGGAGCGCGACGCAAGTCGGCGGAAGAAGGCTCGAAAGAAGTCTAATGGCAACGCGACCGGTGTACAAGACGACAGCGATGATGACGATGATGAGGATGAGAGTGAAATACTGATCAAAATGCAAGATATGGACGACAAGGATATCAACACAGCTTCCGGCGACACTGCGATTCCGAAGGAGCTCGCGGATGGCGTTGATCGGATGAGGGTACGTATACGGTTCTGATATGTAACCCGTTCCCTATGTGATGCTAACATATATCTATCGTGCGTAGCTTAAGCGGGCTCATTCTGCTGATCCGGACAGCTCGGCTGCGTCACCCCACGCTGCGAGTCCAGCGCCCTCGAGTGGATCTGGCCTCCAGCCGTCGCTGCTTAGTAGGGACGCAGGATCGAGCAAGGACCCAACCCCTGGTCCTGTGGCTTCGGCGGTGCCACTGGCTAACAAGCCCGACGACTCTGCCATACTCGGCAGCCCAATGAAGAAGCATCGGCCCAGCGTTAGCGGCCCTGCGGAGACGGGCTCTGCAGTGCCTGGCGCCGGGCTCGGCGGGTTGGATGGAATACTATCAGGTACCACTGGTGCAACTACACAGGGCAAGCAGCCTTTTGCGACTGATGCTTCCAACGCAATGGAGGAAGAGGAAGAGCTATGATGAGTGCCTTCTTAGACGGCGTGTGCAAGTGATGACAAGGCGATTACAGGAAACATTATCCAGAGCGATGGGATTTGGTCTCGTACGGGACGGCGTAGGGACAGGAAAAGGAGGGAAGGGGAATCACCCGTGCGAAAGTCATGTTGCTGTTTTCTTCGTTTTTTCCCGAAAACAAAAACCCAAGAAAAAAAAGAGATGAAATGGAAACCCGAACCCGAAGCCATATCCAAATATCCAGACAAAAGACTCGTGCTGGGCGGTTTTAGTAGTTTATCCCCTGTCGGTATTTCGGAGAGGGGGTGTAGTTTAATATCAATATACCTCGCATGAACGCCTATGGATCTAACAAGTACAATGGACATGTCTTCTGAGGCGGATCGACCTGTACGAGTAGGTGCCCTTGCGTCCCCGAGCATGTTGCCGGACGCATGTCTTGGGCATCACATGGTGGGCGTTGTTGGGCTGGTGGTTTCAGGCGTTGAGGGCTGGTTTTGGCCTTAGGGGACGCAACTGAGACGAGCACCCCGCAATTTGGGTGGTTGCTTTCATATTTCTACATTCCTATAATACTCCTACGAAGTACATATGCCCAATGATACTTTGAGGCGGTCGGATGTGAACTGAATGCGGTCAAGCATGATGCCTTGGAGGATCGATAGGACGAAGCTTCACTTTCTGGAAAGCTAGGCAGACCAGTCCCTGCCTCCGGAACTTGGCGCCGTTTTGACCACCGCTGGGGCGTCGTTGCCTAGCATTACTCGAGTCCTTGCGAAGTGAGAAGGCACATTCATCAGGCTCCAGCTTCCCAGCGGATCAAGGACTTTTAGTTGGTTGGGCTCACGCGACGTCTATCTACCCACCTCTTCGCTTCGTGGAAACGGCAGCACTGGGGAACTGCTGGAAGCTATTATTGGTGGTAGTACGACTTGTCAATGACTGCGCACTTGAGCTTCATGGAAGTGCCCGGCGTTTCTCGAGGAGGCTGCCTGCCAGGCGGATGTTGGGCTCTGATGGTCAAGGCGAGAAAATGCATCATTGATGGATCAATTGATGTCGATTTCAATATGTAATAAAAACTTCGAATCTCAGTTCTATTTATTCTCAGCCTCGGGATGCGTCGAAGCCGTTGCGGGTTTATTCTCGCGAGGTACGAAGTACAGGCCGTGAACAAATAAACACCAGCCCCGCGCCCTAATTATTCGCAGCTTGAGGTCTGTCTAACCAGGCCCCTCAACTGCTTCATCACTAGAATTGCACTACTCCGTACGAAGTATATCAAATAGTTGATAGTGCCCCTTCCCTTGTCAAACGTCAAAGGTCAAAGCCATTGCCCAGTTCAGTTACTTCAGTTACCCCGCCACACATTTGCAAATTCAAAGTTCCATTCCACAATCGTCGCGCCCACCTGGACCCGACAGGACCAGACAAGACCTTCATTTCCTCCACCCCACCTTGTCCACCAGTCCCAACGCGAACGTCCCTTCTTCGATTTGTTTCCCCCCCTTTTGTATCAGTCCAGGACCGTCTCTCTCGAATTCTTTTTGTTCCTTGTTTTTTTAAAACCTGCAAGCTTGCGGAGCTTCTCATCAAACCTTTTTTCCCCCCCTTCTGCCCACGAGTTTTCCCCCAGTCCAACTCTCCACGACAATCGCAAAAATGGCTGCCAGTACGTTTTTTTTTTCCTCCTCGTTACCCCGCCACAGGGCCAACCCCGCCCCTCCTCTCTCTTCGCCCCGCGATTGTGAAGACCGGAGCCTTGCCTCACATTCTACCTTCGGGGGAGATGCACACGCGCGAGGGTTTTAGATATGTCTTAGGAGAAGAAGTTTCTTGATGCTAACTATGACGCGCCTCGACTACTCTTAGACTTTGAGGAAGTTGCTAGTAAGTTGTCTCTAGCTCCTTTGTATTGCTGTCCTGTGTCCCACCAGCCTTCTTCGTTCCTCGTGCCACTCACACCCGAGGCGTTTTATAGAGCAATTCATCGAATTCTACTACAACACTTTCGATGCCGATCGCAAGGGCCTTACCGCCCTCTACGTACGTTTTTTTCTTCATTGGGAGATAACCTTCCTTTCCGGAGCCGCTATGTCGATGGAAGGCAGACGGTCGCCTGCTTCGGAACCTAGCTTGTGTTGCGTGTGAAGCTAACTTCTGCTGTCGGGCTATATAGAGGGAGCAGTCTATGCTGACTTTCGAGTCGGCTTCCGTCCTCGGTGTCAACGGAATTGTCGAAAAGCTCTCGGTATAGGCTTCCCTTGCCTACCCTCTCTCTCTTTCCCCCCAACCGGCCTCAGGCTCCTTGCGCCGATGGCCTGTCTCAGAGAAGCGGGCAACTAACAGATGGCGACTATTGTTTGCCGATTATAGGGGCTCCCATTCGAGAAGGTCAAGCACCAGGTCTCGACCCTTGATGCTCAGCCCACCCCGAACGGCATCTTCATCCTCGTCACTGGCCAGCTCTTGGTTCGTCCTTCCCTCTTCTACCTTACTCCTCAGTACATATATTTCTTGGATTCTTGGTTTTTTTCCTTTCGTTTCGGCTTGTACAATATATCATGCTGTATTACGATGAAATGAGAGAAGACAAAACGGAGCATCGAGACACAGAATAGCTAACATGCTGTTGAAATAACCCCTCGTAATAGGTCGACGAGGAGCAGCGGCCTATGAACTACTGCCAGGCCTTCCAACTCCTACAGGATACCGCCACTGGCCAATACTTTGTCTACAATGACGTCTTCAAGCTGGTTTACGGTTAAGGTGCTTGAAGAGGTTCGGCAGAAAAGAGGAAACCGAGCTGTTCTTCTCATAACAACTGTGATGCTATGACTTTCCTCCTGCCTGCCATAGGATGGTTATAACGGGGGAAAAAAACACTACGCTGGAGGAGAGAGATGTTAGGAGTTATAGGGCGGTCTCGCGAGCTTTCTGTTCTGGGAGGGATGATGCGAGATAGTCGATAGAGCCTTTTTTTATTTTATTCTTTTCATTTTTTTTTCTCTCACTTTAATCTGCTCTGCTATACCTTGAATCGAGATTGAGAGCTCAAAGCTTTCCGTAATGGAATTGAGAAATGAAAACAGATGGCCAGGCAAGGTTTCATTACTCGAGGTGCGATTGACTTCGGCCTTCATACGGGCTTTGGAATATGTCTCCCTTCATGTTACATTCTGGGGCAGGACTTACGTGCTTCCCACTTCGTACTTGGATTCGCCTGGGCCAATACGAGGGGGGTATGGTTGGTCTACTTTCACGCCGTGGCCTCTGAACTACGAGTACGAAATGGACGAGGATATAAGTAACGGAGGGAAGAATAAAAAAAGGAGTCCTATTTTCGCCCATGCCCTCTACAACCTATGCAGCCCTTAAGTTCGGTACCTCAACGGAAAAAAATAAACATAAAACATATAACTCCTTTTTTTTCTTCTTCTAAGAGACCATCTCCGCGACCGAAAATATCATTGGATCTTCTTCATATCATGAGAACAAGAAACAGAGCCAGCGGCGCTGCGAATCGGAATTCCGCGATTGTGAACTCTGCATGTACAAAAGTAGGTAGGGGAGGGACGTGATGAGAGTTTTGTTTTGGTGGTGGTAAAGTCAAAGTAAATTCTAACACCCTTCGGCTCTTCCTACTCGGCTATAAGGCATCAATGGGAATCTCGATGACTGACCAGGTGGTATAATCTTTTGAATTTTTCTTTTTTTTCTGTTTTCAAGACGTCAAGAGGGTCTTTAGATCTTGAGGGCAGCCTCGCGAGCCTTGATCTTCTTGAGGGTCTTGTTCTGGGACTTCAAGCCCATGATACCACCACCCCACTTGCGGCGGGCCTCCTCGTGCTTCTCAACGTAGCCATCCTTGATAGCGGTGACGAGCTTGGAAAGCTCGTTCTTGTCCTCGGAGCGGACCTCGGTGAGGGCGAGGACAGCAGCGGTCTGCAAAGAGAGTGGTTAGCTTTCTGTCCAATGGTCACACTTTCTCTATCAAGTGGGGACTGGATTCCAGTTTTTTTACCTTCTTGTGGACGACGGTACCAAGACGAGCCTTGCCCTTGATGATGGCGTAGGGGATGCCCATCTTGCGGCAGAGAGAAGGAAGGAAGACGACGAGCTCAATGGGGTCGACGTCGTTGGGGATGAGGACAAGAGAAGCCTTCTTGTTCTCGATGAGACCGACAACGTGGTTGAGGCCGTACTTGACGGTGTAGGGCTTCTTGCTGACATCCTCCTTCTTCTTGCCCTCCTTGACGGCGGTGGCCTCCTTGAGGAGACGCTCCTTCTTCTCGGCCTTGGTCTCAGGTCGGTACTTGTTGAGGAGCTTGAACGCCTGGGCGGCGGTGTTGCGGTCAAGGACGTGCTGGAACTGGGAGAGCGCCGGGGGGACCTTGAGACGCATGCTGATGATCTTCTTCTGGCGCTGGAGGCGGACATACTCGGGCCACTTCAGCATGCGGGCGACATTTCGGCGGGGCTGGATATCCTGGCCGATACCGAAGTTGCGGGGACGCTTCTCGATAAGGGGGTTCTAGTAGGAGAGGAGGTCCCGTTAGCTCAAGAGAAAAAAAAAAAAAACACCGAGGAAATGGGGAGGTGGGAGAGAAGTTTACGCACCTTGGGAGCCTTCTTAGAGGCAGCGCTCCTCGAGCCGAAAGGCGCGGGGGCGACCTTCTTTCCAGTCTTGGGGGGCTGTCATTGAGAAAAGAAAAGACATCAGCGAATATGGTCTTCTTCCAAATTCAGTCTTCCCTTTAGCTCTAACGAGAACGCAAATGGCCTGCCTGTCAGCGAAGCCATCGCGTCTCCAGCCAGTCTTCACCCCATCCATTAAAAATAATGGATGTTTAAAATGGGCGGGATCCATCGGGCATGGTCGACGGCCATTGGTTTCCCTCTTAAGGGAAACTCAATGGCTTTGAACCAAATAAAGCCCACGGCGGGTAAGATCAATTCATCGGATCGACTTTTGTTTCTGTTCTTCTAGCTTACCATTTTGATTGAAGGGGTGTCGGGGGCCTCTGGGTGGATGGGCGTGGTTGTCGTGGGAGGCGGTTGCTGGGTGTGAAGAGGAAAGTTTCGAGATGGATTTTTTTCGAGATGCGGAAATGCTAGAAATGGATAAATTTCAATGTGGGGGGTTTGTTAAATCGTTAGGGCTACCACAAATTTCAGTCGTTTTTCTGAGCTGGCCCGTGCACAATATCCAAGTCACAGTGCGATACATTCCGCTATAACACTCTGTAGTTACTCATCCTCGTCCAGACTTTTGCACGCAACTCTTTGCGAGAGCCAGTCTCTCACATTCCGGTGCCAGCTTCGAGAGTCTTTCATTATTTTTCATTTTCTCCCCTCCGCAGGGACGCCGTTCAACCACCATTTCAGGTCCTCTCTCCGTTTTTGGCCATGGCACCCACTTTATGCGCTCGCTGTCGCACCTCTCGCGCTCATGTGAAGCGGCCTAAAAATCATCAGAAGTTGTGCAAGGACTGTTTTATAACGGTCTTCGAGGAGGAAGTACACCACACTATTACATCCTCGGGTCTCTTTCACCGGGGAGAGAAGGTTGCCATAGGCGCTTCCGGCGGAAAAGATTCCACGGTCCTGGCGTCGGTCCTCAAAACGTTAAATGATCGATACAACTATGGAGTTGAGCTGGTGCTCCTCAGCATCGATGAAGGAATCACTGGTTATCGCGACGACTCTCTGGAGACCGTGAAGCAGAATTCCGTCGACTACGATATGCCGTTAAAGATCGTTAGCTATTCCGAACTGTACGGATGGACCATGGATCAGGTCGTGGAAGCTATTGGCAAGAAGGGAAACTGCACGTACTGTGGGGTGTTTCGCCGTCAGGCTCTTGATCGCGGCGCCAAGCTATTGGGGATCAAGCATCTAGTAACCGGACACAACGCGGACGACATTGCTGAGACGGTGCTGATGAACCTCCTAAGAGGAGACCTGCCTCGCCTGGCAAGGAGTACGAGTATCGTGACCGGAGACGGTCTGGGTGATGTCAAGCGCAGTAAGCCCCTGAAATACTCGTACGAGAAGGAAATCGTCCTTTACGCCCACCATAAGAAACTACTCTACTTTAGTACCGAATGCATCTACAGCCCCGAAGCTTTCCGCGGGACCGCGCGGGGCCTGATCAAGAACCTGGAACGGGTCCGTCCCACCGCCATCTTGGACATTGTCAGGAGTGGCGAGGATATGGCGCGGCTTGTACCGGGATCATCCGAGTCTTCGTGTGCCTGCATATCTCTTCCTGCGGCGATAAGCGGTGATACTGGAAAGGGCTGCGGTTCCTCAAATAACTTTGACAGCCTTCCAGTTCCCTCTGCCAAACAGTCCGAGACCAAGTATCAATCACTAGAAGTTGAAATTATGTCTCGACCGAAGGCACCACCACAGTCGGCCAGCAAAGCTGGAAACAAAACGAGGCCGGCGAGCAAGACTGGAGAGCCTTTACAAACGAAGGGGACGTGTAAGAGGTGTGGATATATGTCGAGTCAGGACATCTGCCAAGCATGTATGCTACTGGAAGGCCTGAATAAGAACAGGCCGGCAGTTGAATTATAATGCCAAAGAGGCGTCGATAATTACATCTCCAACTTTTGAAAGTGTATGCCAGTGACAAATTAGGAACGTGGGCCTCAGTTTATGTATATTTTTTTTTGGACATCCCTCGAGGCTCTAGGGCAAGTATATATGTACACAACTCCCTTTGATGGGCGAACTTTGAACTAGGCTCTGTTGTGTAGTCTATCAGCCATCATCAAATCTCACATTTCGATACTCATCCGACACCCATAAGCGTATATTGCTCTAGAACATTCTCCTTTCAAGCTATGCAGGGATACAGGTCAGCTAAAGTTCGTGAGGATGGAGCTTAGGTTGCATACCTTCCAGGGGTTGTTGTATTCGAAGCCTGGCGGGGCTTCCGGCCGGTCGACTTGGCCTCTCAGAGAGCCAGTCAATCGCCTATCGCGCTCCATCACTAAGCTGGGTTAATATTGCTACATCATATGAACTCTCAGTTGTGAGGGAGATTTACTTTGCTGTTACGAAAGTGTTAGCTAAGGTCAGGAGAAATAATTACTCCATAATAGTACTTACCCTATCCCAGTTGTCTACCGAGTACCTCGGGCGCTTCTTGCCGCTCTGGAAGTGTTTTACTGTAGCCAGACCGACACCAGTGGCGCCGAACATCTGCAAGCATGGAGATTTAGCTCATATCCATTTCATAGGCCAGCGCGGGATTCGGATTGTACGTACGACAACCATGATTCCGTAAGGAAGGAGGGCCTCGAATGGAACAGGCATTTTGACGACGTCTCGTTCGAGATTACGGAGGAGGATGAATTGGAAGTCTGTCGAGACGAGTCGGGGAGGAAGAAGCTCAGCTAGAAACACGGGATGGTGATCAGTTGATATTGACCTCAATCAGCAATTGAGAGGGTTGTGGGAACTTGGGTCGTACGTCAAGGAGCTTCAGGTGGAGCTTATATCCGGGGAAACAGGTCGCCAGATATAATTATTCGGGGCTGAACCGCGTGAAGACGAGGGCTGCCGTAAAAGAAACGCTCGTCGAGGTCTGGATTCGTGATGGTTGCAACTGTCGGTTGTCGGAATCCGAATTGTCAAAACTGCGATTGGGCGAGTCACGGGTGCCTTACGTAATCAATCACCAAACCGCGACTTCCAACACTGTGACATCTCTCCCCTCAGCCTTTCCATTGGGGAGGAACACAAACTCCAGAGCGAGTTTTCCTTTTCGCCAACGTCGTTTCCGTCTGAAATAACTGTTATTTACGCGCCATTCCTTCCTATTCCGCCATAGATACTGCGAGGGGGGCGCCTCAGACGCTTCTTGGCACCGACCTCAACTCGAGACAACCACCCACTGCGCACTGCGCGTCACAAGGCTGTCGCCGAACTGGTTGCATTCCTACGATCTTGGCCACCGTTGACGCGCCCCACTCTCATTCCGAAGAAAGAACCCACCGAAAACGCTCATCTGAGATGGATGTTGTTCCCTAGACCACCGCGATTACTGCCTATGATAAAAAGTCGTCTTGCGATAACCGCTCGCTTGGAGGACGTCGCAAACAATGGAGCACGCGCAGCTCACGGAGGAGGAGCTTCAGCAAAGTGCTGCGCTATCGGAGGAGGAAGAATCCCAGGGCAAAATCAATATCAAGAGACGGCGCATGCGTGATACAACCGAAGGTTCTACCGATGACGATGTCGAGATGACCAACGCGGACGAGGAAGCGCATAACCGTCATGCATCTGAAGACGATGCTAGCGATGACGCCGAGGGAGAAGATGAGGACGCTGATGCGGACGGAGAGGCTGACGAGGATTATGAGTTAATAAACGGCGCTATTGCGAATACCACCGAGATTCCAGACGATGAGGATGCCGAGGGAGAGGAGGACGATGCGGAGGGCGTAGGCGCGGTGAAAGTGAAGCCGGGCGAGACAGATGACGAGGAAGAAGACTCCGCAAGCGACGCATCCGAATCCCAGACCGCCGAGGGTGAGTCAGATGGTGATGCGGCGTGGGAAGAGGAGAATGAAGCTGCCGGGAATGAAGATGAGGACGATGAGGAGTCTGCGAGCGACGCCGCAAATACCTGCATCTTCTGTAAAAAGGACCCCGAAACTGACGCGGACGGCGAGTCCGTTGTACTTCTCACCTGCACCTCCTGTGGCGAAACCGGTAAGTTGAATTTTGCGCACTTGCTTGCCTTTCTACGTTGGGGTGTGGTTTGCCGGCTGACGATGTTTGCTCAGCACACCAGCATTGTGCTCGAGATGCCCACGCAACGACTTCCAAGACCTGTAAGTTTTCCTCACCGCAACTTTGGCTTGCTTTGGGTGCTAGAGCCGTTAAGTAACTCGTATAGCCGCGACAAACTGGAAATGCCCTGAGTGCGCAGATGACGAGGAAGACGACGAACTTGTGTCCAATCCCAGTGACGGCTCTGCTGAGGTGGAAACCGACGGCAAATCTGCTGCGTCCAACCTCGAAATAGTTGCCTCTGCTTCGGCTGTCCACAGACGAGATGGTCAATCAACATCTGGTTGCAGTAGACCAGTTTCCGAAGGTGACGCCTCAGAGACCCACCGTCATCTTCGTAAGCGGAAAACATCACCTGTCGATTTGGGTGAGGATGGAATTATGAATTTGCGGAAACGCAGGCGCCACCCCTCAGATGATGATCGTCAGCCGTCGCAAGAGGGAACGTCAGGAGATGATCCTTCAGGTCGCCCTGCCCGAACACTACGGCTTAGAGTCACACGACAAAAGCCTGTGACAATATCTAAGCCGTCTCCCTCCTCCGTTTTGGTAACGATGCGTGTCAATAGCGACGCGCTCCGCACGGCGCTCTCCCAACGCTATCTACCGGACCGCAAGCGATCTAACCGAGTGGCAACACCGAGACCTTCAAGGACGAACGGCTCAAGAGCGACGCGGGAATGGAGCCCTGAACCGCTGATCGCGCCGTTTGTGTCAACCACTTACTCGCAACCGTTCTATTCATTTTTTGATAAGGAGTCGGACGAAGTCAAAGGAAAGCCGTATGGCGGAATCCTCAGTGAATCAGAGGCGGATACCTCGAAGACGATGCCGGATACAGGGGACAGGCGGCGCTTCGACGAAGCGAAACAACGGGCGGAGGCTGAATGGAAAGCACGTATCATCGCCATGCAAGAAGAGATACAGATGCCGGTCAAGAAGCCGAAGAAAGCGGCTGGTCCTGCCAGCCAAATCGAGTGTATCGAATTTGGCGGATGGGAGATTGACACATGGTATGCTGCGCCCTACCCAGAAGAATACAGCAGGAACCGCGTGCTGTACATTTGCGAGTTCTGCCTCAAGTACATGAACTCGGACTATGTCGCCTGGCGGCACAAACTAAAATGTCCTTCGAAGCATCCGCCGGGAGATGAAATCTACCGCGACAATTCAGTCTCAGTCTTCGAGGTGGATGGAAGAAAGAACCCGGTATACTGTCAGAACCTCTGTCTTCTGGCAAAGCTATTTCTGGGTTCTAAAACACTCTACTACGATGTAGAGCCCTTCTTGTTCTACGTCCTCTGTGAATACGACGAGCTGGGATACCATTTCGTTGGCTACTTCTCAAAGGAGAAACGGGCGAGCAGCCAAAACAACGTCAGCTGTATTCTGACGTTACCAATTCACCAGCGGAAAGGCTACGGAAACCTTCTCATTGATTTTTCCTACCTACTTACAAGAGCGGAGCGGCGGACAGGTTCTCCCGAGAAGCCACTCTCAGATATGGGTCTTGTCTCCTACCGCAACTACTGGCGCTTGATAATGTGCAAGTACCTGCTGGAGCAAGCGGAGAATGGAGACAAGTCCAAGAAGCAGGGGCTCAGCATACGGAAGATATCAGAGGACACTGGGATGACGGCGGACGACGTGATATCTGCGCTCGAGGGCCTCAGATGTCTCGTCCGGGACCCGCAGACGAAGCTCTACGCATTCAGGGTCGACCTCAGCTTCTGCAGAGAGTACGTCGCGAAGTGGGAATCCAAGAACTACGTCAAGCTCAACCCGAATGCCTTGACTTGGACTCCGTACGTCATGGGTCGAAGTAGCGCGGTGAACTTTGAGCTGGGACCGGCGATTAACGCCATTGCGCCTCGTGAGGAGGACGATAATGTCGAACCTCCCAGTCTCGAGGCACTGCCTGATGCCGCCACCAATGCCGAGCTTCCCAACGGTCACGTCAATGACTCGCAAAAGCCCAGGCCAGAGAACGGCCTCGTCAACGGAGCTGCTACGGAGAACAAAGAGAATAACCAGGCGGATGGCGCAGACCCGAAGGAGGGTGATTGCGAGGCACGGAAAGCTGAAGGTGATCCTACTGAAGAAGAAGCATGGAGAGCGGCGTACAAGGGAATACCGCCTACGCGGTTCGAGATTTTCCCTCCCGTTGTTGGCGCCCGTCGAGTGGAAAGCAAGCCTCGGCCGAGCATCGTACGGACGCCTACTGTGCCGGTGGCGGTTAGCACGCCTAGGCCGCGTGTTTCAACTGGTGGCGGTGGCGGTGGTAGCGGCGCCAGCAGCAGCAAACGGCGGGCGAGCACGGCACGACCCAAGTCTAAGAGCAGCACGTCTCGCCGTAAGCCTGGCGGAACGGGCCGTGGACCTGGCCGATGGCCGAAGGGAACGAAGAAGAGCGACTACGGAAACGCTGACAGTGGTCCGGGTCTCCCTCCTGCTTGGATTGAGCGGCAGCGGCAGGCAGAGCTCGCTGCGCAGAAAAAGCGCGAAGCCAAGGCTACGACGACGTCCAACGACGACACCAAGGAGATGAAGGACGTCGTTCGCGTGCAAGTCGATGAGCGAAAGTCCGAAACCAACCAAGATTCGGTGATCGTCAAGGCACCTGGAGGCAGCGACAATGGGGGGGCCAGAGGGGCTTCAGTGGAGAATACAGGCGATGGCATAGTGGTCGACGGTGGTGGTGGTGATGATGATGGAGAGATGGATGCCGAGGGAGAGGACGAATGATTTGTTCTTTAGCGTTGCGTTTCTGCTTTCTTTTCTTTTTCTTTCTATTTTTTTCTTCTTCCTCCCAGCACTGCTTTAACACCAACTTCTTCACTTGTTCATATTGTTGAGATACCTTAAAAGATTAGATGGAAGACGACTCGGTCAGACCGGCCCAGGATGCCCAACGTATATCTCCTGCTAAACCTGTATTAATATAAGATGACCTTTTAAATGTCAATTATAGCTGGCTGTGTTGCCTGGCTTGCCCCATGGGTTCCGATATTGAGAATCGCGGAGATCAGCTGCGAAGCTTCCGGGCGGGGCGATATCATACATTTGAGGTACCTTATCTCTGATGTCATATCTGAGAGAATCAGCAGTCCTTCGGTTGTACTCCGTGTTAACCCCTCGCAAGCCAAGAGCGACCCAAAGAGTTCCAGAACAAAAGGCTTGTGTAAAAAGAGAGTAGTCGAACTGTGTGGGGACATTGGGGTCATGGTGGGCTGGCAAACGTCAGATGCACTGTATTGCGTACTGCGTATTACGAAGTAGTGTACTTTCGCTGACTCGGAAGCTAGGCAGCGTCACTCGTGCCAGTTGCATCTCCTCATGTACTAAACATACCAAGCGTACGAAGTACACTTGTAATAATCTCAGTGACAATTATAGTCTTATTACTCATTTGATGTATTGAATTTGAGGGCCACGCTAGGACTCCTCCGTCCTAAGAGACTGTACGAAGTACACCAAGTACCTCGTCGACCAGCAAGGCACAGCACTGCCCTCTCTCTCCTCTCCTAATCTCAATTTGTATCTGGAACACCCAAATATTCTATCCTTGCCACCCTTTCTGTCTGAGGAATCTGCCTCGAAAACCTTTATGCGGGAATACCAACGATCGGCTGACGACCGACCCTCTATTCAACCCAGCGAATCCGAAATCCGAACCGCCAGGCCTCGCCCCCTAGCGCCCGCCCAGCCATCGATTTCGCCTTGTGTCGCAATCTAGCATTAAGCTGGGTACCGCCAACCGAAACTTGTTCCACCAACATACCAACTCCCAACTCCCATCCCCATCACCAGATTTGGAAGTTGGTCGCAGCCAGAGCTCCCCAGTCGAGCATATTTCAAGTTGCAACCCGCCTTCCCTCGCAGTCGCCGTCCCCTGTGACCATCACTCTCCATCCACCATCAACCGGGCTTTTGAGAGGGCGGAGCTTTGGCTAAAGGTCCCTAGTCTTCCCCTCCCTTGATTTGAACCTAAGGTTGTTCCCCCTCCTCTCGAAGTTAGGGTCCTTTTGACGTTTGTCCGTTTTCACCGAACGCGCGTCGCCGGCTGCCAGCGAAATCTTACTCGCCGCAGCCTTCTTCGAATCATCGCCTCCTTTCCTCCTCCAAGGTAGAGAGTCGCGCCAGTCGTTAACGGCGAAGCCCCAAAAAAAAGTTCTTTTCCTTGCATCTCTCTCTCTCTCGACCGCTGCGGAGTTGCCGAAGATTCTTGCGCTGCGCTGCGCTCGCCCGACCGACCGTCCGGCGACTTGTTTCCAAGCCTGAGGCGATCACACGTCTTTTCTTCCTCCCACCTTTGCAACGCATCTCGCCGAACACTATCATCGCTACGAATTTTCTTGACTTATTAGTTCAGAAGAGCCTAAGCTCGCCGTCCTGGCTCAACATCAGTATCATCCTAGCAGAGCGTTGTTTACACACAGTTGCCCACCATGGCGACTATTATTCGAAGCGTGAAGAATGTCACCAAGGGCTATTCCAGTGTCCAGATCAAGGTCCGAGAGGGTGGGTAGACTTCAAATGCCCTCGTCCCAAGGGCTGCAAGTTTGTCGCGGGGGTGTGTGCTGACAGGTTAATTCTTCTAGCCACGAGCAACGACGCCTGGGGTCCAACAGGCACGCAAATGAGCGAGATTGCCCAGTTAACGTTTAACCCGTATGTTCGACCGTGACGTGCAGTCTCCGGTCTCTCTCCCTCCAATTGTTGTTTCCTACGGCTACTAACATGTCTGTTCGTAACGCTTTTTTAGGAGTTCCGATTTCGTCGATATTATGGATATGCTTGACAAAAGGCTGAACGACAAGGGGAAAAACTGGAGACATGTTCTCAAGGCTTTGAAAGTTCTCGACTACTGTCTTCACGAGGGTTCCGAAAGAGTCGTAACCTGGGCTCGACAGAACATCTACATTATAAAGACATTGAGGGAGTTTCAGTACATTGATGAAGAGGGAAGAGATGTGGGCCAGAATGGTATGCGCGAACCCCCTTCCTCTCCCTTTTTCCCGAAAGGAGCAGAATTTCTATCGTAGTATGGAGGCTAACATTTCGGTGGTTTCTAGTCCGGGTGGCTGCGAAGGAATTGACGGCCCTCATTATTGACGAAGAGAGGTTACGAACCGAGCGGACAGATCGTCGGTCCTGGAAATCGAGGGTAACGGGCTTAGAGGAATATGGACCCCCACATAGAGACGATGGCCCTCGTCAGCGGCCGCGAGATCGGCCACGTCAGGCGAATGACGACGAGGATCTCGAGTACAAGCTAGCAATCGAAGCTAGCAAGGCGCAAGAAGAGGAGGACAGGAAGAAGCGCGAGAGCAGGTCGCATGTCGATAGCGAAGATGATGATTTGGCCAAGGCCATCAAATTGAGCAAGGAGGAGGAGGAACGCCGCCGAAGAGAGCTCGAGCAGACGAACGCGGCCTCGCTATTCGACGACGACCTCATCCAAGTGAATGCCCCGCCGCCGCAGCAGTACACCGGTCTCAATCAAGGCTATCAGCAAGGCAACCCGGTCGACTTCTTTGCGAACCCCATCGATCCCAACCAGATGCAAGTCCAGCCTACAGGCTACATGCAAAACGCCTATACGGGATTCCAGCCTCAACAAACGGGCTACCCTGGGACGTACGCCAACGGGTTCGGTATGCAGAACAATATGTTGGATCCCTACGCCCAGCAGCAACAGCAGCAACAGCAGCAGCAAGCATTGCAGGGATTCCAGGCCCAGCCGACGGGTTATAACCCCTACGCTCAGCAACAGGTTCAGTCGCCGCTTCAGCAGGAGCCCACGCTACAGCCCGGCAGCAACAATCCTTGGGCCACCAACAACAACCAACAGCAGGGTCTCAAGCCGACCCCTACCGGGTCGAACAATCCATTCGCCAACTCGTTCAACCGTCAGCAATCGACAAGGACGCCGATATCGACACTCGGTACTCTCCCCGAACAGAAATCACTGTCGTCGTTCAACTCGCAACCGTTCAGCCAACCATCGCCCCAGCCTATCCAGCAGCAACAACCAAGCTTCCAACAACCGCAGAAGGAAATGACGGACCACGAGTCGAAGCTGAACTCTTTGCTCGCCACGGGAGACGGCATGGACACATTTGGCAACACTGGCAACCTCAGGATCCCTGCTCAGCACACGGCTCCGGGTACGTTCGTCAACAGTGCGGGCTCTGGCGTCCAAAGGCTCGGCGCCGACGTTACGGGCCACAACCCGTTCCTGCGGAACCAGTTCACTGGCATGCCGACTATTACGTATAATAGTCAGGTACCGGCTGCGACTGGGCCGGCGGGCATGGGAGCTAGCAACCCGTTTTCTGGAAATCGGCCACAGACGAACCAGGACCTTATTCAATTTTAATGCGAGCGGTGTAGAATGAAATATTCGGAGAAGAAAGAAGGGAGGGTGCCCCCTTTTTGCCGCCGACTCTTTTTAGAATTTTTTCTGTTTCTTGACTTGAGAGGCCTTCGCTGCATATTCATTGCCCATTACCTTAACCTTCCTCCTCTACTTTCTTCGTCAAATCTTGACTACTCCTCTTTATTCAAAGCCCCTATCTTCGATTTTTCCTTTGTCCTAACCGTTACAAATGGGTGGGAGGGATTCCTACGATCCCTCATTTGCTTCATTGTTTCTCTCTTTCTTTCTCTCGCTCTGGCTTTTTTTTTCTTGTTTCCTCTGTCGGTTGATGTTTTGCTTCGTGACGCACAGAAACCCTTTCGTCTCTATGCCTTTTTTTTCGTTTCACTCACCCGGCTTTCTTCCCGGACCTCCTCCTTCTTTTCTTTTCTTCTTCTTTCCAATCCCCCTTCCATAATTTCTAAAAGTACTACTCATCCATTATCATCATGATATATACATATTTGATCCGCGCCGAAGGGGTAAGGCATGATGTTAACCCCCCACAGAAACAACAAAAAAATTTCAGCAAAAAAAGAAGCAAGAAAAGGGGTAGATCTCTCTCGATGAGAGAGGGAGGGAGGAGGGAAGAAGAAACACCGTGGTAGTTTAATGAAAATCAATGGAGAAAAGATGGTTTTCTTTTTATTTTTTTGCTGTTGCATTGTGCCTGAGGTTTTTGATTTTCGTGATGGATTGTTTGCTTCATAGAATGAAACTTGTGAGAAGAATATAGAGTCCCGCCAGACAATGATATATGAAGTTTATATGTGTGATGTCGAGGGCCTATTCCACTTCCCGATTGCTATCTTCTCTCGAGGTAAATGAGAAACGAAAATTATATTCGACCAGTGGTCGTTCAAATTCGCTAGCAAAATGGTAGAGCGAGCTGTCCCAGCCGCCTCAAACGAGACTCTCTCTCAGTGTATACGCTCCAGTACGGCTTTTCCCTTCTTTTTTCTCTATAGATACAATTTATAAGAATACATCTTTTTTTTCTGTTCCCTTCTTAAAAGTCCATTCCTACCCAAAAGAAGAAAAGAAAGAAAATAAAAAATACCTAGACAAGCAGAAACGTGCTAAACCTTCACCATCGATTATTCCTTCTCCTGACCGACTTCATCCCTCCCTCGCCAACTCATCAAGCGTGTCGTCTTCCTACTGACTCGCGCTCAAATCCATAGGCTTCTCCCACAGATTCCTCAAAGCAACAGCAACCCTATCATCCTCCTCCTCGACGAGGGAAGCCCCGCTCA
>JUDQ01000020.1:87701-124770 GCA_000812075.1 Scedosporium aurantiacum
CCAGGTACTACTAGATATAGACGACATTTGGCGAGTCAAAGTAGTATGCGGAGTAAGATCTGATCCAAGGCACAAACAATCATCCTTCGACGGCCAGCAGACAACCGTGCTCGGCGAGGGCCTATTCATATTAAGACGGGCATTTCTTTAATCTCTATTAGCAATTTTACAGACTGTATGATGAACAGGATAAAAAGGTCGACGTCTCTTCGCCTCAGGTATCGACTTATCGAGCTTCTACGAGGTACTGCGTAGGAGATTACTTCACCTCAAAGCTGCCGAAGTAGTGGACGTTCTGCTCTGCGACAAATATGGATTCTACGCGCAGGATGAGCGTTGGAAATGTTGGAACATCCATTTACACGCAATCGACCTTGAGCGTTAAGCGTTCAAATCGGAGGTTCAGTGACTTGGCAATGTGGGCAATTTGACGTGGGGAACGTGGGATGTCGAGAGTGGAGCAGGGACATGATAAGCTAGATCACATGACACGTGCCACACTGTGTACTATGTACCGAGGTACCAAACGTTGGACTTCGATGAGCACAGTCACAATGTGCCATGGCTCTACGAAGTCCCTTAGTTAGTAGTGTGGAGCATCAGGATTAATTATTACAAGATTACTTCATCGGTGGACGTGGACGACAGCGGCTCGAATCACAATCAACCCACCTCCGCTCCATCGACGAAATCACCACTACCCAACAACCAACAACCGACGGACCTTGAAACATTTGCGTAGGCTTCTTCAAATTTACTGACACCAAAGGTTTTTTCTATTACCTCTCAGTATGGCGAGCCAGATTGCCAGCCTCGAGGAGGATAAGAGGGCGTACTGCGAGCAGGTAAGTGCTGCGCCTTTGCAACTGACTACCGTCTTCTTTTTCCAGGCTCCTGACATGCCCAACCAATAGCTCGACATCGTCGAAGCCCAATTAAGAGATGACCCCGGAAATTCCGAGCTCCAAAGCCTCCGGTCCGAGCTGAAGGACATGATCACACTTCTCGACGAGTCCCTCTCCGAGTTGAAGCCCAAGCAGGCTCCCAAACCAGCGCAAGCGCCGAAGCAACCCTCGCCTCCCCCGACGCAAGACAGGTGGCAACGCGACAGGCCCTCGGGTTTCAAGAAAGTAGCAGGTCCATCCTCCGCCGACGTCTCAGCCTCTTCAGCGTCGGCCACCCCCGCCGAAGAAGAGCCCGCGGTCGCGTATCAAGTCAACGACGAAGTTCTCGCAAAGTGGTTGTCGGGTGACAAGAAGTTCTGGCCCGCCCGTATCACATCCATAACAGGCTCATCCTCGGCCCCGATCTACCTGGTCAGGTTCAAGAGCTACAAGGGCACCGAGACCCTGCGGGCCAAGGATATTCGACCCATCTCCCACAAGCGCAAGGCTGACGGTCCTCCAGCTACTAGTACTACTGCTACTACTGCCACCACCGCGGCCACCACTTCTACCACTCCCCCCAGCGGCGCCTCAACCCCCGGTGCCGCTCCCGTTAACCCCCAAAGTGCTGCGCAGTCCGGCGCTTTCACATTCACATCGGCACCTCCCCCCAGTTCGAATAATGGCATAGTCCTGTCGGCTGCTGCCAGCCGGTACCCCGAGCAGCCCAAGGGAAATGAAGCTGAGACGAACCCACAAGCCGCCCAGGGAAAACCTAGGGCAAAGAAGATCAAGGCTAACAAGGAGCTCGAAGCTGGAAAGAGCAAGTGGCAAGAGTTTAGCGCCAAGTCCAAGGCGGGAAAGTCTTACAAGAAGGAGAGCATGTTTCGCACTCCTCAAGGCATCCATGGGAGAGGTACGTCGCCATACTAGAATATATGTTGATAGAAGTCTTTTTGCTAACTTTCCATCTAGTTGGATTTACTGGATCTGGTCAAGCCATGCGCAAGGACCCTACCCGCAGTCGCCATGTCTACCAGACCAACGAAGAACTGGATTGATCAAGTTCTAAAGCTAGTTCTTAGGAATCCGAGTCTTCTTCATTCTTTTCCCCCTCCAGCCTGCTTGGCTGCTTTCGTTGACGATCGGTTCGTCCATATCTGCTTCGCGTCGACATTACGTTCATTTGAGCACGAAGGCGTTCTAGAGAGAGGGCGCAACTTCTTGGCTAGGGAAGGCCATCACACGAGGGGGTTTTATTCTTCTTAAACTCGGTAACCCTTACCTGAACTTCTGTTTACGCGGAGGCTAACCTATTGGGCGTTGGGAGTCCGTTTACGAATGTGGGATAATGCGTTAGGGTGACCGTTAGTCGCCAACACCCGTGCACTTGAGGGCACTTGATTAGAAAAGGGTAGCTCAAAGGGCAGCTAGAAAAGATCGCGAGCAAACCCTACTTTTGATTTAGTCTATGTAGTATACAAAAAAAATGAAATGAACAAGACCTGTCGCTAACGAATCCCTTAATACCCATCACCACTGCTGTTCCTCCGTTGTAGAGATCATAGGATGGCATCAAGCCAACTCAATCTTGTCCGCAATCTTCTTCGCAAAATCCATATATATACCCGCCACCTTCCCCTCCGGCTCCGACACCGCAATCGGCTTTCCCTGCTCGACCGAATCCCCTATGCTCGCGTCCAGCGGCACGTCTCCAAGGAACTCGATGTCCTGGTCCTTGCAGATGGTAAGGGCGCGATCGGCGGCGCCGAAGACGTGGTGGGACGAGGAGCAGTGCGGACAGGTGTAGAGGGACATGTTCTGGATGAGGCCGAGGATGGGGACCTTGAGGGTGCGGAACATGTTTATGCCTTTGATGGCGTCTTTTACGGCGAGGGTGTGTGGTGTGGTTATTATTATGGAGCCTGTTTTTTTTTTTTTTCCTTTTTAGTATCTACTTTTTTTTTTTTTTTTTTTTTTTTTTTTTTTTTTTTTTTTTTTTTTTCTTTTCTTCTTTTTCTCTCAAACTCTGTGAAATGGGGGTGCCGTAGAGACGAAGAAGAAGAAAGGGGGGAACCGAAGCTGTGACTTACCATCAAGGATGACCTGCTGGGAGATGGTGAGTTGAGTATCGCCCGTTCCAGGCGGCAGATCTAGAACCAACACGTCGATGCCGCCCCAATCTACCTCGTGGAGAAGCTGCTGGATAGCTTTCATGACCATCGGACCGCGCCATACGACGGGGGCATCCTCGCCGACGAGGTAACCCATAGACATGGTCTTGACGCCATAGTTTGTCAAGGGGATGAGCTGGTTATCTTTTTGTTTAAACGCGCATGTTAGCCTTTCCTCTACCCTACGTGATGAGACAGAGTTAGGGCGTGTTTCATACTCTGCGATAACCTCGGTTCCCCAGAGAGGTTAAATATCGTCGGGATAGAAGGGCCAAAGATATCAGTGTCCAATATACCCGCTCGATATCCCATCCTTGCGAATGCAAGCGACAAGTTTGCTTCGCCTTTCGTTAGCTCCCCGTCGTAGCAAGAAAAAAAAAAAAGCATTGTCGACGGAAGAGAACTAACCTGCCGTCGTGCTCTTGCCAACTCCTCCTTTGGCGGATGATACGGCCACGACCTTGCCCACGCCGGCGATTCTACGCCGCTTGGGCGCGCGTGGCCAACTTGGGGGTGTTCCTGACCGTGGAAGACCCTGCGGGACACTTAGTATTTCTCTTTAATTTTTCCCTTTCCCTTATTGTTCTTCTTCCTCCTCATTTTTCCTTCTTCTTTTGGTTGAAGTTGCTGCTCCATCGGATATGAACAGACGTCACGTAGAATGGGGAGGTATCTTCATCCCCCTCAAACTGGCTTGCCATATGCTCTCTACTTCACACCAAGGAGAGGACACTTACAAGAGGGTTCTCGTGACCCCATAATGACCTCGAGGTGAGGAACGCTCGAAACGGTGTTGGTCTCATCGAGTGTGGTCTTTCGCCTCTTTCTTCTCTCCCGGGTTTATCAATTTGCTGAATTTTATACGCCCATTCCTCTGCTGTACCTATCCCACAGATTACCAACTCGGGATTTTGTTAAGAGTCGTGGCCGCTAACAGTTGGCGAGCGTTGTATATCTGACTGTCGCTTCTTGATGAGAGCTCCAAAATGAAGCTCTCCAAGTTGTGATGGCATCAAAAGAATACCAAAAGGGAAGGGAGCTGGTTGATTATGTAATCCTACCAAAGTTGACCCTTGGGAACTTGAGCACACTGAATGAAACATCACATCTACGATTTTGTCCTCGAGGAACAGGGCAAGGGACTGGAATTTGGGCACTTTTATATTAAGGCCAATTAAGGTAAACTAATCTACTAAGACAAAATCTTCAACAAGTTCTCCCCGGTCCCTTCAAGCGTGCCATAGCATCCACCTTCTTGATGACAGGGACCTCGCAAGAATCCATTATTCCTTCAAAGATAGTTCTACAACTTGGTATCCTACCAACCACCAAACCCCTCATGTTACTCGCCCTTTTTTTTCTCCTCCTCCGCCTCGTAAACTAACGTGCCATGACCCCCTTGTAATAGGCCAAACTGAGACTCACGGAGTGAGACAGGTGGCTGTCTTCTGTGAGGGGTAGCGCAAGAACCTTAGGAAGAAGTGGCTTCTGTGGAGGAAGAGGTTAATGTTAGCAACTTGACATTGCATACGAGGGGACAAGTCTACGAGTTGGATTGTCTGGCTTACCTGCTCGTTATCCGTAGAATCAGAAATGACTCTAGCAACAATGCTGCTCATCTCCGCCACCGCCGCGTCGTTGTGTGTACTGGAGGCGCGGTTGTTCTGGAGCCCCGGAAGGCTACCAATCAATTTCTGAAGAAGCTGGGTTGGGACCTTGGAGCGCTGGAATTGGTGGCGCATCAATACAAGGAAATCCTGATAAACCTCCCCACCATGAATCCACTCGGCGACCTGGTCTTCTTTACCCTCAAACTTGGAGAGTATATCTGAGAGACCTTGGTAGTCGCGCTCGATGATGGCCTGTGGAGCAACCTGTTCGATAAGCCGTCGGTGGGCTTCGCTGAAGAGACCGGCGCGGATGAGACACTGCACTTCCGCCACTGCATCACCCTCAACGCTGCGCATGTAAAGAGCCTGTGCCTCCCAGATCCAAGCAGCTGGAATCTTGAAGGTCTGCGTAAGGGTAACGACATTGTCTCCCGTCTCGGGACCCAAAAGGCCGGCGTGCCGACACAAGTGATCACGGATGGCCTTTTCTCTTGTCTTGGGGTCCTCGAGGTGGAGGAGCACGAAGGTGGCTTCGAGCCAGCTTCCCTCGTTGACTAGCTGGGACGCGAACGAAAGCGTCATGGCATCGCTCTTCTCATTAGCCCCGTCACCGTAGCTGACTTTGTTGGTTGATAACAAGGCCTGCCCAAGCTGCCAAGAAAGTCGGATGTCAAGCGGAGACAGTTGCGAATTCTCGGGCTGGAGGACGGCATCCAGTGTCTCCGTCTTATCCGAGTAGAGGCGGAGTAGACCCCAGAGTAGATCTTGCCGGTCCTTCGGATTGGGGTCCTTCCAGAGTGGCTCGATCGCCTGTTCTGCGAACCATGGGAGAGGCGGCATCTCCCGATGCTGTTCCACATCCTCCTTGAAAAGCTTGACGGCGACCGAGATATCGTCTTGTGGTGCAATGGCGTACCATAGCCGAAGACCAAAGGCCTGCTTCCAGTCGAGTTGGAACTCCTCGGAAATAACAAATGAGTCGAGACGATCCTCGACCGGGACGCCCTTCTTCCCTTCACATACGCAAACATTGCCCGCAAGCATCTCGTACATTGCCCGAATAGGTTGGGCGAATTCGGAGAGCATGTTGGCATCATACCATTCTTGGAGCTGCTCCTTCATAATCTTCTTCGATGAGACGCTTGTCCCAATGAGAGCGACCAGAGTCGCAAGATGGAAATCCTTCCCTTGGATGAGATACTTGCACGCCTCTTGCACGCGGTTGCCAGCCAAGCACGCAACCGCTTTCTCCTCGTTTGACTTCGCGAGCCCAACCGATCGGGAAGAAGCGTCAGCGACTAGGTCCCTCCAGAATCGGCTGAGTTCGACCTTGCGGGAAAGATGCTCGGGTTCGTTGGTACCCTCAGGTAGGTTGTCGAAAAGGATGCTTGCAAGCTCCCACACAAGCTTCTCATGCCGCGTGCTAGGGTCGGTCGCATTCCGTTCCTGGAAGGTGGAAGAGACCTTCGTCGCGCTGAGCGATGCCTTGGGAATACCATCGGCTACGCCAAACTTAGTCTGGCGCACCTGTGTATGAAGCGCGGAAGCCGAAAGCTGGTTGCAGGGCAGGTTAGCAACAGAATAGTCGGGATTTGTTCACGTTCAGCTCACTCATACCTCGTTTGCAAACTTTGCCATCAGCACTCCAGGCGTCTCTTCTTCGAGGCGCCACTTCTGCAATACAAGCACGTCTCCTGGCTCTTGACCGAGGCGATTTTGTACAATGGCTGACGGTGAAAGTGCTGGTAAAATGAGAGTTCCATCAGGACCCCATCGAGGCCGGGAAATTTTAGCCGCCTCATCTGAGGGTTGTACAACCTTTGCTTGTCGTTCGTAGGGCCACTATAACAATGACACAGTTGTTTCAGTATAATGTTTAATCATAAAAAGACAAAGAGGAATGCTATCAACCCGACTGCAGGTAGAACGCCAAAACAAGACACAATTGAAAACAAAAAGGACCAAACAGCCATGTCAAAAAAAAGACGGCGCCAGGTTTCCTTCTCTATGCAGTTCAAGGATTGCTCTAGGATACAAGATGGGAGTTACCGACCTGAAGAAACCCTCGCGAAGGTGCCTTTTCACGTTCAACTTGGCGTGGCGCCTTGCTTCTCTCGAACAACGAATTCATGAGGTCGATGCTTGTAGCAAAGCCTCGGCTATCAGATGCCACCTGTGGAAGCGATCGTTTTTCCATCACTGCGGTGGTGGGCGAATCGGGGGGCAGTTGCATCACGGAATCCCGCAGACTCTTTAGCAGAGCCCGATCCCTCTTTTGTGGACTGACCGTCTTCTGCAACATGTCCATCCAATCATCACCATCCGCTACTTGCACCTTGACAGGTGCCGCGGAATCCTTGATCGCTCGCATCCTTGCTCTAAGAATGCCTCCAGGCGTTTCATTAACTTGCATTGCATCATCATCGTCATCATCACCAGGCGAATACTGGTCTTGCTCCGCGGCTCGATGAGGTCTGAAAGAGGTGCCCGTCATGTCCTCGTTTTCAGACGTGTCATATTCGTCGCCAACCTGAGGCTGTTCTACAGACAGCATCAGTTGCTGTGGCGCCAAACCCGCGGAGCTATCCCCTAAAAAAGACGGCTCGCCAGCGGAACCAGTCACCACATCCTCATTGTCACCAAAACGTCCATGAGTTGGGTTAAATGCACCAGGGACCAAGTGGGGGTTCCTCCTAAAGTCAAAGGTATCGTCAACGTCCGATCCCAATGCAGGGGACTGTTCCTGATGACGGTGGTGGTCGAGGGGGGCATTTGCATCCGCGTCGACGGCGGCTGACTCCCCATCGGACTCGTCGTCATAATCGAGGCCGTAGGTAGTGAAATGCTCCACAGAAAACGTCCAGATTCCGGTGTCCTTGTCGTAGCTCTCAAACGTCGTGTCCTCGATCCGCTTGAGCCGCTCGATGTGCTTCGCGAACTTCTTTGCGTCCGTTGTGAGGCGCTTGTCGCGGCCACGAGGCCACGACTGCTCAAGAGAAATTTGCGCAGGTACGTTTAGACCCTTGCCGACAGGTGGCTTCTTGGCTGCAACGGGGTACACCGTCGCGGAACGAGTTTCCAGAACAATGATGCCCCCAAACAGCTCATCCAGATCGATGTTGCTCAAGTCGACTGGAACTTTGAATGCAATCTGGCCAACATTGCGGCGCCCAACAGTGAAGCCAGCCACCTTCTGGCGCTGCATCCTGTTCATGTTCAGAATGTCTTCTTTCGAAGGACGCATCCAGTAGGTGCCTGGAGCCTGGTCAATACCAGCACTCCTGGCCGCCTGGACATCGGGCTGAGGCTCCTCGTGAACAATGGTCAGCTCGGTGGTGGGGACCTGTTCCATTTCTGGGATGGGATGGTTCGGGGCGGCCTTGGATCCGTTAACGGGGGTATGATCGTTGTCAGCCTCTCGCAAAATGAGGGTACCATTGCTCGTCGGCGTCGGGGTTCTGGCCTGGTCACCATCCTCATTGTTCTCTGCCGTGCTCGTATCAAAGCTCACGCGCTTTGAGAGCTTGCGAGATCCATTACCAACCTCCAGCAAGGGTCTGTCCTTGGTTGGAGTCGCAAAAAGATCGCTCCTCATATCCTTGTTAATAATGAGTTTCTTGGCGCTACCAGTGTTGCCGTAGAATCTCGGGCCGCCGCTAGCGGAGAATGCGCCAGGCGCGAGAATGCTGTCTTCGGCATTAAAACTTCGTCGAAGGCTGCTGGTCGACACGCTCTTGTTAAGACCTCTGCCAAGACTAGCCCCGAGCAAACTCCTGCCAAGGCCACCAGGGGTGCTGGATGTACTTGTAGCGCTTCCAGGAGTGCCGTAGGTGCTGTATGAGAACCCGAAACCCCTCTTCTGGGGGGTGACATAGCGAGCAGATGCTGGGTTGAGTTTGTACATAGGAAGTACGGATCCCCTTCTCGGCTTCGTCTTCGAGGAGAGAGGCGTAGCTAAGGGGCCAGGATTGACCGCCTCGGCTGCGCCCTGCGAGGAGAACAAGGATGGCGTGCCATAGGCAGAAATGTCAGTGATGTTAGCGGTGAGGGATTGGGGGGTCGTGCTCGCGCCCTGCGTGCCGCCAAGAATCGAGCCTCCGAAGATGGACTGCTGAGGTTGCTGCTGCTGCTGCTGTTGGGCGGCAGCAGTTCCAAACACGGAGGTTTGCTGTTGGGGTTGGCCAAAGAGGCCACCGGTGGGCTGCTGGGTGGCGCCACCAAAAATGGAAGGCTTCGCCTGGGTCTGGCCTAGAGACGGGAACAATGAAGTCTGACCAGCTTGCTGAGTTTGGGCGGTCGAGCCGAGGCCACCGAACAAGCTCGTGCCTGTTCCAGAAGGTTGCGTAGTGGCAGCGGTGCCGAAAAGGCCTCCTCCCGTGGTAGTGGTAGCGGGTTTGGCTCCAAAGAGGCCGCCAGCCGCTGGTGCTGTAGCAGCGGGCTGTCCAAATGCACTGGTCGTGGCTCCAGCACCTCCGAAGAGGGACGTTCCTTGCGCTGGGGTGGTGGTCGTGGCACCGAATAACCCGCCGGGCTTCTGTTGAGTTTGCGCGCCAAATCCGCCTGATCCAAAAGCACCACCCGTACTTGGTTGAGCAGTGCCGCCGCCGAAAAGACCACCCGTGGTTCCGGTGGGCTGGGCGGCTGTACCAAAGAGTCCGCCGGTTTGAGCGGTACCCGTACCGGTGCCTGCGCCGAAGCCCGTGCCAGTAGTAGCGGCTCCGAATCCAGTGCCGGTTGTACCTGTGGTACCTCCAAAACTGAAGCCCTTGTTTTGAGTGGCACCGCCACCGAACAGACCAGAACCGGTCGTGGTGGTTCCAGAGCCAAAGCCGCCAGTTGTAGTTCCGGCGGCTCCGAAGGTACTGCCGCCAGTGGTGGCACCGAAGAGACCCCCAGTTTGTGCTGGCTGGGATGCAGTAGCACCGAAAAGTCCACCGCCAGTAGTTGCCGGCTTAGATTGGCCAAAGAGACCGCCCCCGGATCCGAATCCTGAAGTCCCAGTGGTGGTCTGGGCGCCGAATCCGGTGGACTGAGTGGTACTTCCTGAGCCGAAAAGACCGCCTCCACCAGTCGTCGAACCAAAGCCGGATGACTGCTGCTGGGTGGAGCCGAAGGCGGTCCCAGAACCAAAGCCGGAGCTGACACCAAATGCACCCGCTCCAGTCGCATTGCCGTGACGACGACCTTGCGCGTAGTCGGCTAATCGCAACTCCTCGGCAGACCACTTCTTGTAAGGATCTTGAAACAAGATGTTCTGGAAGGAATTCTGAGTCGAGGTCCCATCCCGTTCTACATATGGCTGGAAGGGGGTGCCTGCAGTTCCAGGCGGATCGCCAACGTTCGAGCCAATTCCTGGGTTATTGGCTGCGCCGAAGCCACCTGTCGTGGTACCGCCGCCAAAGAGAGATCCTCCCGTGGTAGTAGAGCCTGCCCCAAAGGTAGGTTTAGAGGCGCCAAAGAGGCTCCCACCTCCGGAGCCGAAGGTGGATGTGGTGGTGGTATTCGCCGCATTGCCGGAGCCAAAGCTACCAAACGTGCTGGTTCCAGTGTTTGTATTCGAGGAGCCAAAGAGGCCGCCGGCTGTGTTTGTCGTCGAGGACCCGAACCCAGGCTTGCTACCAAAAGTACTCGTAGTATTCGAGCCGAAGGTTCCTAGATAGAAGAGATTGTTAGCTCGCGGCTCTCAAGTCGTAACTACAAATGGGCACGCAGAATGAGCTAGGAGCACCCGGAAAACGAGGAATGAAGGAAAATGCGCGAACCTCCAGATCCGAAGCCGCTTCCCGAGGCGCCAAAAAGACCGCCACTGCTCGGATTCGTGTTTGTATTGGAGCCAAAGCCACCAGTGGTGTTGCTCGAGCCGAACGCTGGACGCCGAGTGAGCAAAGGTAAAGGGGGGTGACGCAAAAGAGACATGCAAGAGGGGTATGAAAGACTAGGACTTACCTGGTGTGGAGCCGGTATTGGAACCGAAGCCGCCAAATGTAGATTGCTGGGTACTTGACTGGCCGAAGCCGCCGCCGCCGCCAAAGCCGCTACCAAAAGACATGATGGGCAGCGGTTGGCAGGGAGGGCGATGATGAAGGTAAGAGAGATGAGAAGACGAGGGCGCGCTGGCGATTTGGTTTAGAGGCCCTCTGCGCGAGTTGAGGCGCGAGTCGATGGGTTCGTGTCAACGCGGTTAAAAACACATCGAGAGGCGAAGGAGATGGGATCGCGCTTTCGCAGTGCCTGCGAGCCGAGGTTTCAGCTGAACTTCGGGTTGTTGACAAGGGATAGTTGGGATAAGGGTAGGAGGAACGAAATGTCGAGTCGAGGGAGCTCGAAGCGCTGCTGTGGTGTGTTGTGTCAGGGTTGTCGGAAAGAAATCGCTCGCGAAGGACGTGTCGGGCGAATAGTGACGTACCTGGACGTCTGCGCTAACGTCAAGTTGGAGTACGGAAAAGGCGCGAGTAATAAACGCCAATGGATTTGACACTTCAATGAATCAAGGGTGATGATAGAAAGTAGGGACAGTAAGAAGGAAAGGAATGGAAACGACGATGTGAGAAGAGGGTGGTAGGGAATGGTTGAAAAGATGAACAGAAGAAAACAAAAGAAGGTCGGGTAGCTCCACCAAGGTCTGATGATCTACTAGATATACTTCTCGCAGAATCAAGATTCTGTAGGAAGCTCGCAGTCGCAGATATGGTGATGCCTTGGCTGGAGGGTAGGTTGGCGGAGGCAAAAAAAAGGTTTGTGCTGTACTGATGCTCCTGTCCTTATTTTTTTCGAGGTCATAAGGTGGTTGGAAGGGAGCACTGGAGCGAGACAATAATTTTCTGCCTTATTTCTTTGGGTACAATTGGAGCTGTAGGCAGGACACGGGCTCTTGATTGGTCAATAGCTTGGCTTTGACCAATTAGACGTTGCGCATGTACTTACAAATCAAGTCGCTGGTGCCTGCGAGAGCTGCCTGCGGGTACCTAGAATTTATGTACTCTGGCCGACAATTGTATTCTTTTCAAAACGGAAACAACTTGGGGCTTGGTTGGGATGTGATGTTCAGATGATGACATAAGCCACAGCTGCGCAAGGCACTTTCCAAACCACCACCCCAATGGAAGGCGCAGTTGTCACTGTCGCGTCGACGACGCGATGGCGCCACTAATAAATCACAGAGTCGCGCTGACAAGGCAGAGTCGTCGAAACAAACCGACACTGAGCGGGGAGATACGAAGGTACATCGGCGGACTATTTCGACTTCGAGGCGATTGACTAACATCAATCTTACTTGGTGGTTGGTATTCTTAACGCATCTCGAGGGAGCAACGACGACCCCTCCTTCAGGCGCAAACCTAGAAGATTCCCAAAGACCCTTCCTTCCCACATATAAGCTTCAGCCCTTCCCCCACCTCTGTCTAGATCTTGGATTGGAATCCTGCAATCTCCCCGAACCTTCTGGAGGACTCTTCCACAGTGATGAACAACCCATCGCTTCCATCACATCCGCCCCATACACCAACCCCTCGATTCACAGGCATGTCTCACCCGAGGGACAGCCGGGTATCGTTTCAGCCTGGGCGTTCCCACGAGATAAACCCTCAAGAAGCGCTGGAGCATCAAAAAATTTCCGAGGAGCAACGCGGAGAAATTTCTCAAGCTGTGTGTACCATAACCACCCTTTCTGAGCTCACAGGCATCGTCGATCGAGGAACCGCAGAGCTCTAACCAAATGGCGTCCATATAGTTTGCTCTTTTCGATCAGGACCACGACGGCTACCTCGATTATCACGAGCTTAAATTCGGACTGAAAACCTTAGGCTTCGACCTGCCCAAGCCCCGGGTCTATGATCTTTTAACAAAAAACGGAGTGGCTCCTCCATGGCACCCTCCAGGCGAGCCATGCCCGGGACCAAGTCTTCGAATAACAGCACAAGCGTTTGAGTCGATCGCGTCAACACTTGTTGCAAATCGAGATCCGCGGGAAGAGTTGAGCCGAGCGTTCGATATGTTTGATCAGGACGGTGACGGCATCATTACCCTCGAGGACCTACGGATCGTGAACTCAACCATTAAGCAGGGAACAACGGCGACCGACAAGGACATGGCGAATATGATTGCGCAGGCCGATCTTACGGGGAAGGGCGGTGTAGATAGGGAAGAGTTTATTGACATGATGATAGCGGCGAAACGACGACGCGGCTACTAAGGATTACGTCGGAGGGGTGGTGATGATGATTTATGTTCAAATCGCTTCAGTCAACAATGGCTATGGGTTCCAAGCAGCGAACCGAGTCAGAGGTGCACTCCCTAGCTCTGGATCCGCACCTAGACTTGTAGCATATGTAGGCACCCTAGCCACAGCAGCTAGGAAAGATATCAAGTCAATGCATAATACCCAGTTTTTACTTCATATTAGGATAGAACATGCTGCTATCATCCATCCTCCTGTTGCTCAAGCAGCAAGCTACGCTACAGTGAGCTGGCAAGCTAACACTGTTAAGTTCTCAGTGGACAGAATCAAGAAAGGGTGGGGGATCGCTAAATTTACACTGTAATACACTGTATAAAATGAGGACCCGAAATCGACTTGAGTACGGTGCCATTTGATAGTGTATATTGAACTTCATACTGTTTATTTTTGGCCTTCGCTTTCACATTTTATACATTCTCATGAAGAGATGCAAATCAACAATGTGAACCTGCAGCAGAATCAGCACTACCCAAGATACAGCGTACTCATCCAAGAGCACAGACACATCCTCCTCAACCTCCCCATATTTCTTGATGCCCTTTTAAGCATCATCCTCTCCTTCTTTAGAGCCCTAGTATAATATAGTTCCTTCTTTATCCTCATGTAGCCTCACCAGGGCCTTCTTTCATCTCCCCGCACCTCATTGCTCTCGTCCATATGACTCTCACTTTTTATCCCCGGATACTCCTCTCCAGCAACAATTCTCAACCTGCAGTCACGTAACAGCCTCCTCAACCATCTCCTTTGATCCCCCTACTCCTTTTTCAGGCCCCAGGGTCAAGATGGATGGAGACTGGGATGAGGTAAGGTGGTCGGTTTTGCTCCCTTGTCTGAAGGGAGTATCTCCATTCGAGTCGGGTCCTTCGAGATGCTACCAACCGACGCTGTCTCTGGTACCCTGTTTTATTACTGTAACTAACCCTCTCCAAGGTGGCTCGTATATCCCTCCCGCCAGCCGGGTTAGGGCCCCATAGCGCCCAAGCTGCCGTCACTGCAATGATCTTTGACTTTAATCAGAATCTGCTGTGGACTGGGAATGGATCCGTAAGTGATATCGACCTCAAGCCGGCCGTGGAACTGAGCATTTCTCATGCCGAATCCAGGGTCGGGTAACTTCTTTCTACGGCAATGAACTACGGCGTTACACTTCCCTCAAGGCCCACAAGACTGGTGCGGTTCATCAGCTTCTGGTCAATGAGAAGGGCGTTATCGCTCTTGGTTCCGACTACATCCATATGTCCAACCGGACTGGACCTCCTATTTGGCATCTAGAGTACGGAGCACTTCCTGTTCTTACCATTTCACCCTCTTTCTAGTAATAAGACTTCCTAACGAAGCTGGACAGGTCCCAAGAGTTTCACGACTTGCGATGCATGAGCTTCACTTCCAAAGGCGCCTCGGAGATATTGGTAGCAGGTTGGCAAGACACGATGTTCATTGTTGATCTTGCTAAAGGCGAGGTCACCAAACGGGTAGGGTCCTCCAGCTACGAGTGTCCGGTATATATACTTACAGCTGTTCCTTCGGACGATCTAGATTCCAACCGAGAGTCATTATTCCATCATGAAGCGCAGTCGGTATATCTGCGCCGCGACAAAATCAGGCTCTGTGAATCTCCTTGACCCCACCTCGATGGTAGTGGTTAAGACCTGGCTCGCACACTCAGCCATGATCAACAATATGGATGCGCAGCATGACTTTATCGTCACCTGTGGTTACTCACTTAGAGGGGGTCAAAACTACATGCTCGATCCATTTCTGAATGTCTTCGATATTAAGAAGATGTCATCTACACCTCCGATCCCCTTCCCAGCCGGTGCCGCCTTCGTCCGGATGCATCCGCGAATGTCGACGACGAGTATCGTGATTTCCCAGCAGGGCCAAATGCACGTTCTCGACCTTGTAAACCCTAATACCAGCAATGTCCGTCAAGCGAATGTTCTCAGCTTCCTCAGCATGTTCGACATTGCGCCATCTGGCGAAGCCATCGCTCTGGCCGACCTGGAGGGCAATATACAACTTTGGGGCTCACCTTCTAAGGTCCGTTTCGTTGACTACCCGGCACCGACCGTTTTCGCGGATCCGGTCGAGGTCCCGCAGATCGACTGGAACGTTAATACGTGAGTTCTTCGCCTAGGCACTAGGCCTAGAGCTATCCCCCGGTCGCTCTCCGTCGTGCTTACTGATGTATTCATCCTTTAGACCCTTGAACTCGATCGGAATGCCCTATTACCGCGAGGTTCTCCTTTCCGCATGGCCTACAACAATATCAGAAGTTGGAGCACCGCCAGTAAAGTTCGATCCCCAATTCCTTGATACCCTCTCTCATGCGGATTTTGGGCTTTACGGCCGCAATACAAGGGGACTGCGCCGAAACCAAGTCGAGAAGACCAGAAAAGCGGAAAAGACTCCGGCTTCTGGAATACAGGCGCCCAAGTTCTTAAGCGAGAAAGCTCGAGAATCTGCCAAAGCCATCTCCGGTACAGAATCTGAGAAGCGGGCGGAGGATATTACAACCACTTTCGCCAATGCACCGGACTCCGACGTGCCAGCGTGGTACCGTAACGTGGAGATCAAATACAGCAAGTTTGGAGTGGATGACTTTGATTTCGGGTAGGCAGGATACTCCACTACTTAACACAGAAGGTCGCTAACAATGGACGTTCAGATTCTACAACAAGACCCCCTACTCCGGCCTCGAGATCCATATCGCCAATTCCTACGCAAATCCACTCTTGCAACTTCTACACTTCACCCCCGTGGTTCGGAATTTAGCGCTTCACCATGCCTCGACTTCTTGTATTGATGAGAACTGTCTCCTCTGCGAGATAGGCTTTCTCTTTGACATGCTTCAGAAGGCTGAAGGCTCAATCTGCCAAGCGACCAATATGTTGAAGACATTGAGCAACCAGCCTCAAGGTGGGACACCCCAAGTAGATATATATCCGCTGTTCTCGAAACAATTCCTGCTAATGCTGTCTCTCTCTTTTTTCCATTTCTATCGCTAGCCGGTCCATTAGGTCTCTTGGAGGAGGACCCTCACGGTTCCTCGTATGCCACCATGCTTCAAGGCCTGACAAGATTCTTGTTAGACAAGATGGTCCAGGACTTCCGATCAGTTCCCCCAAAGAACGTATCCGTAACCCTAGAGCAGGTCAGTCTCGGTCGTTGGCAGGTACTCCTTCCATCTCTCGTCTTCTGACTTTCGGCCCCCTTAGGTCCTTGCAACGGAGGCGACGAGTCACATCAAATGTACTAAGTGCGGTAACGAATATACTCGGCCCGGTTCTACCTTTGTAAATGACTTGATGTATCCTCCTATGGTAAGCCAGAACTAGCTTTTAACAGCACGCCCGGAGCCATCTCACAACTAATTGACAATAGCCCAAAATTTTGACTCGCAACCAAAAACCCACGAAACATACATTCTCCCAAGTACTTAAGATGAGCATCGGGAGGGAAACGACGTCAAAGGGCTGGTGTAATCGCTGCCAGAGATATCAAAACCTATCGACCCGGAAGACGATCCGTCAAGCCCCCTCGGTCCTTGTTCTAAACACGTGCATAAGAGACCCAAGGGACAGCGAACATAGCCAGCTATGGTGCACACCGGGTTGGGTCCCAGATGAAATTGGCGTCATTGTCGATCAGGGAGAGTTTTTCTGTTATGAAGGCGAAGATCTCAAATTGCACCTCCAACGCGGTTTCCATGACATTCAGGTCTATTCTCTAATCGGTATAGCTGCCAATATTGTGGACGCCCAGGGCCAAAACCCACATCTGGTAGCTGTTGTTGATGGTATGTAAAATTGATGGATCTCCGCGGTGATACCAGTGAATTGCGCTTCTCTAACAAAGAAATTGCAGTGGCCCATTCCCAAGAAACTGCGCCGAGCGAAAGCCAATGGCATCTATTCAACGATTTCCTAGTTCAACCTATTTCCAAGGAGGAGGCCCTTCGGTTTGCCCCTTGGAAAATGCCATGTGTCTTGGCGTTCCAACGCAAGGACGAAAACAACAAAATGGACAGCTCTTGGAAAATTAACCTAGACACGAGTCTGCTTTATCGTGGACCAGGGTAAGTGAATCAATCCGCCCCAAGATGATGACACTGTCGTCAGCACAAGTTATTGTTCGAATTCTAGCTAAGAGTCATTGCGTAGCCTTAATGTACGTGAAAGCGGTCTCTCTCGTTCCCTTGACCCCGAGTCGGAGCATCCTGCAGCGAATACCATCGTCGCACTTGATACCGAATTCGTTGCAGTTAGACAACCTGAGATTGAGGTAAACTCGGATGGAGAACGGGAGACTATCCGGCCTATAGTTTATGCGCTTGCACGCGTGTCGGTGGTTCGTGGACAGGGTGAAGATGAGGGGCTTCCCTTCATTGACGACTACATTTCAGTCAAGGAGCCTATTGTAGACTACCTGACATCCTACTCAGGTATTACACGCGCCGACTTAGATCCTCGACTGTCGAAGCGCAACCTTGTCTCCCTCAAGGTGGCATACAAAAAGCTCTGGATCCTTCTCAATCTCGGATGCCAGTTCCTCGGCCACGGCCTCAAACAGGACTTCCGTGTCATCAACATTCACATCCCCAAGGTCCAAGTCATCGACACCATCGAGATGTTTTACCTCAAGTCGCGCTTGCGCAAGTTGTCGCTCGCCTTCCTCGCCTGGTGTCTACTTAAGGAGGACATCCAGCTGGAGACGCACGATTCCATCGAGGACGCCCGGACGGCCCTCAAATTGTACCGCAAATTTCTTGAGTTCCAGGACGCGGGTATCCTCGAGGCCATGCTGCAGGATATTTACCGCACTGGTCGTGAGGTTAACTTTAAGCCGCCGCGACGGGATGGTCAGGACCACCAACGAATGGAGACCCCGCCACTGCCCGCAGAGGGCAACGGCGCAGCACCCTCAACCCCATCTAGGAGCGGACTGGGCAACGCGGCGGCGAGCTCCGGTACAGGACATGGTGGCGTAGTAGGATTCGGAACAAGATCGGGTTGGACACCCGGAAAGGGGTCACCATTCCGCGGATAACTGGTGGCGTAATGGAGCAGTCATTCTTACAACATTGAAAAGGGTGCGCAAGGATGGTTTGGAAGGAGGTAAAATAGCGAATAAAGCGAGTTTCTATTCAAGATGAGTCTCATTTTTCCCTCTTGTCCTCTCTTTGCAGGATCCCTGCCAGCCATGGCCCAGAACATCTACATTGAAGCATGGCCGCGCCGCCTTTCTTTGTGGGAGTATGCCACGAACGGTCACACTTCGAGGCTCAATCCAAGGACGGTGACATTCCTGAAGGACTCTCTTTATAACTAGGCTATTGTCATGGCTTCTTTTTGCATTCGGTATTGAATTCCCTTATTAAAGAACAAATACGACCGGCCTCTCAGGCGAATGAATGCACATTACCAGGGCGAAGACGGCTATTAAAGGCGAGAAACTCACGGATCAATCTTTCGAAACACATTGTTCCCATACTTATTTTCATCTGGCACACGAGCTTCGAATTCAGACCAACCCTCCAGGAACAGCACGTTTGGGCAGAGTAGCCGCTCAGATAAGGGATTTTACTTAAAATCTAGAAGACCCACAACCTCCCCAAACAAACATCTCGACAGATTTACCTTCGAGGACATCTTTCAGGCCTGCTAGCCTGGGCTGGACGTGATCATGAACGCAGGTAGATCGAGAAAGGTGATCGGTCGCGAGGGCCCACGATCAGCTGCTGATGGCTTGGTCACGGTGATGCAGGCTGGTGGAGAAGGACCAGGACGAGACCCAGGTGACAGTTCACGTGGGAGAAATACAGGTGCTAGAGGCGGGAGTTGGCGTGGAGGAAAGAGAGGTGATAGAAGTAATATTGATGGTAATTGGCGTGATAGGCCCGGTAATCCGAGTCCAGGAGGTCGTAGAACTCGCGAGGATGCTGAAAACGACTTATACGCCGGTGGTAACTGTAATTGGCTCCCCTTTACCCTCATTCCTTGTTCTCAGCCTTGATTCTCGGCTAACGCGTATACACCTCCTCAGTCAATAGAGCAGCGAGCTCAGACCCCTGGCACACTTTCGTCAAGGAAGGGGGCATCAGGCCGCAGTTCACCACAAAAGAAGGGGGAGATGGAGGGGGTGGAGGGGGTGGAGATCCGCCTGGAGGGCCTGGAGGGCCTGGAGGGGACCGGAATGATCCAGGTATTCGACTACTCGGACCTGCTGCTTACACCATATGGACGGATTATAAAAGAAAGTACGGCCCGGCCAGCTATGAAGTGAGGCAAGTCCGAGATCAGCTGCGCCATCTGGACGAATATGTTTCAAATGGGGAGACGACTGCCAGCTTCCAGGTGGAGGAGTTGAAGACGAAATGCGACTATTCGTTCCACCGGCCCGGGTCTATTATCGAGTATGCTCAACATAGCGCGACCGGGTATCCGGTTTCTCTGGAGGTCTTGAACCAATCCATCAGCGCCTTCGGGCCGGTGTACTCCAAGTGCCGATTTGTGATTGTGGTGGCTAGGCACGCAAAGCACGTAACAGTTGTGCCAGTCTACACGCACCGGGGCGACGGCATCAAGTACTTGAACAGAGATGTGAAGAAGGAACACATGCTGGTTCTCGACTTGGAGGAAAAGAAGAATGTCGTGGACAAGTCGGAGACGCTCTTTGCGACGAGAGATAAAGAATACACGAAGCATCGATGGTTCAACACCTCCACCTATGTCAAGTTCACCGAGCTATCGCCTCACTCGTTTCACAATGGTTGCAATCTGTTGGGAAGACTGGAACCTAGGTCACTTGATCTGCTACAGGACATGATCGTCAGGCATTACAGGAAATACTCAATTGCATTTACGACGTAGGAGTCGAGTGGAGGTATGAACAGTGTTGCGGGGGACCCGTTGACGATGGCTTGGGGAGACCGTCGCGCTTCTCGCATCCTCCGTGAGGGGAGGCGTGTTGATGGAGTGGGCAAAGGGATTTGTTTGCGTCGAGCCTTGGCTCTTGGCATTTTATGTTGAGATTGAAGTCTTTGTTTTAGTCGTTCCGTCGATGTTGTTGTCGGTTTCGTTGTCCTCGAGGGAGTTGCAGTCGATAGTAATATCATTGAATGGATCAAATGCAACTACATCATGATTCACCACACAGGCATTCCGAGTATTGTCTCATCGAAGGTCCTTTGCTCGTTTTCCGTCTATCAACGCATAGCACAGCACATGAAGAATACGGCCGCAGACAGTTGGATTTGAATTCTCGTCTCGTTTGTGACGCCGAGGCAAAGGCAGGACGAGAACCTCGCGGCAAGCCTGCTTCGGGTTTGGGTTTGGCAGGACTTTCACAAGCTTCGATTTCGACGTGTTCTCTTTTCCTTTTTTTTCTCCTTTTTTTTTATTTTTTTATTTTTTTTTATTCTTTTCCCGCCTTTTCTTAGTTTCTTTTAGAGTTAGTCCGAGTCTCACCTATTGATGGACGAGCAAGGCCCATAGTCAATAGAATGTCAACTTTCAAGGGAATGTCGATAGAATGTCCCGAGATATAATCGTCATCGAAATGTTCCGGAATGTATATCGCACTCTCCGGACTCGCTTTCAATTACGTCAACGAAGCCATCGATTCAGCTGGAGAATACGGTTCTCCAACGGACCTACCGTTGCTTCAAGTCAATCGGTGCATCTCTTTTATTGACCGTCAACAGACTACCATCCAAAATGAAGAGGGGGGGAGGGATGGTCGAGATTGTCCTCTGCTGCATAACCCCCTCCCCCGCGATTCTACTCTCAGCGCTGCTCATGTCGATATTTGAGATGTGATCAATTGATGTCTCATTTTCAATACAGTCAAGAGCACGGAGTACAGCTGTCTGTGGTAGAGAATACTTGAATCTATTCCCAACTCCCCAGCAGCGACAGCGGTCGGCTCCAAAGCTCCAAAGAGCATGGGATTCCAAGCTGGTCAATGAACATAAAGACTTGCATAACCCCGCAAGCCAACATTGGTCAGGCGCGGGAAGGTGGTCGACAATGTGCATTTGGAGGGTATCGAGATGGTGGGTGAGGAATGAATATGACTGAACCGGGCTCTATTGACGCGACAGCAATGATGGTTCTGATATGCGGGGAGACCGTGTTGGCCATGACAGAGTCTGGACTGGAGCATTCAAAATGCAGTTGTGCATTTGGAAATTGATGCTGCGATGCTGCGATGCTGCGATGCTGCGATCAATGCAGCGTGAACTTGGAAGTACATTTCAATATTACGATGTACGAAGTTAGTGTCGCGTTTCTGCTGCGAAAAGTTTCGACTTCAAAATCGTTGTTCCCGAGTTCCTGGACTGCAACTGCAAGCGCGGTACTTTTTGTTCTTCTTTATTTGGTGTTTTCTGTTTTTGGTTAAACCCTCAACAATCTTGGCCTCTCTTTGTCATCTTTCATGAAGATGGGGGTTTCTAGTCCCCAAAATATGAATCGAGATGGGGGAAAAAATTTATTTGAATCCATCCCGATAGTCTTGACCGACGGAGATGCTCGCCGTTGCGGCTCGGCTCCAGCCCTAATCTCCTATCTCTCAATTCCCGTGATGTAATCCATGGAATCCCTCGGGTAAGGGCATCGGCGACCGGAAAAGGTGGCTAGACCCAGGGAGGACTCCCATCATCTTTGAAACTGAGGGCAAGTCGCGGGTAAGCCTTCGGATCAGTCCGGCCAAGTTCGGCGTCTCCACAGCCGAACAAGTCCCTGTAGCCCGAGCTTGGAGTGGTAGTCGGCGAGGGCAATATTGGGGGGTCTTGGGGGTCTTTGCCGTACTAGTCAGTATGAAGCCATGGAAAGCAAAAAATCACACGAGAGACAATTAAAAATGGGCAATGGGAGCCTGGCTGGGCTCTTGGTTTTTTGCTACTAGTCTGGGTACTCCAAGTCTTACTCCAAATCTACTCCAAGTCGTCGCGCGTTGCGTTGACAGCAAGCACCAGCAAAGCACCAGCACGGTTACTTCGTACGTGCCGAGCTTGCTGTCGAAGCTTCTTTCTATGCGTCAATGACCTCATAGTCGTGCTTGACATGTCTAGGCTGGATAGCCAAGCCTTCGAAAATGTACGATGCTCGCTGCATCCCACGATTGCAAAATAAAAAAGGCAGAAAAACACCTCTTTACACCATATCCGTCCATATAACCTCGCACCTCGGATATTATTTCCAGACCGTTATCGGGGATATGACGATGAAGTTTTTCGACCGAAGATGCCACGATCCATTAGCTGGCAGGCCCCAAGTCGAAACTACCCACTGTAATCTTCAAAGCTTCCCTGTAGCCATGCTTAGACTCGGCATCTGATTGGGCTATTAAACTATTTTGGGCTCTTCCTGCAGGGCAACCTTGCGACCTTGCGTCTTGTTGTGTCGAGTTTCGCCAGGGTGGGCATATATATGCGCATACCCGAAGATCGTGGGACGTGTTGAACTTTCGGAATGTACAAAGTACGAAGTACTTCCTTCGTACATGCTTGCGTCTGCAGGACAGTGGGGAGCTCAAGCCCAGCTGGGCCGCCACGCCAAGGGGAACAGGTCCCAGCTATTAGACTCTCCGGATGCTAGACCGGGTATGGGATGGATGGATGGGACACTGGGACACTACCAAGTAATTAGTTGAAACACCCACCACGCCAACGCCCAAACAACGACGTAGGCCCTTTTGGGTGGGTTGTCGCCGCGAGGAGCCAAGGGAAGGGGAGAGGGCGGGAATGGAGCATGATTTTCAGGGACTCACCCGTGTTGAGAGTCGAATATTAAGGGACAAGTCTGAAAGGTTCATGATGTCTCTGAAAGAGGGATGGATTGGAGGGGTCGCTTGCATCAAGGACCGGGCGTGGAGGGGAGGTAGTGCGGTTGGCGGTTGGCTAGTATTAGCCTAGTCACTGATTCCATCAATGATTCCTTGACTTGCTGCACCTGATACCCGATAATACATTTGATGATACAGTGCCACCCTTGGCAGGATTGAGTTGAAGCGGATGGACTGGGGGCAACCTTATGATTTTTTGTGATTGACAATGATGACGACGTACATAGACTTGGTGTACTTGTACTTACACCAACACGTTTATACTTCGTACAGGCAGTGTATACACAGCAACGGCAGCAACGGTCATGAACTCTCTCCTCTCCACTGAGTCTCCAGCAAGGACAATGGATCAAATAGCATTGCTGGACGATTACAGAGATCAATCCCCCGCTTAACAAATATCCTCAAATACACTCCATACTGCTTATTCCTAATAGTTTTGTCATGTATTATGTATCCCCCTTCATGCTTTCGAGACTAAACTCGGCTGGACCCCTCCAAAGCGGGTTCACTTCAAATGTTCCCCATTTCGATGCGCTGTATTTGTACCGCGCCAGACCGAGATACCTTGGAACATTGGAATCGTCTTGGGCGACTGGGGCGCCTTGACCAACCATGTATGGCCTATTATTACATCAGATCCCAACGACCGAGGACAAGCGCAGCCATTCCCGGAGAGTGGGAGCAGCCCCCAATGTAAAGTGTAGTGTAGTGTACTTCGTACATTGGGGCAAAGAATCCCTTCAACAATCTTTCTTGCTAGCACCGGCAAACGCTACTCTAATGTCGGCTGGCGATGCTATTGATCTCCCATGTACTCCGTACGAACTTGCCGCATTGGCCGTACGAAGATGATTGCTATCCACTCCAGTCGCCAAGCTGGGAATAACTTGCACCATGCGTTCAACAGACTTGCCGGGGCATCCATCTTGACGTTGTGTTCCCCTCCTCCCCATTGCTCCCCCTCCTCCACCTTGATGAAAGATATAAACTAGTAGAGCACCACGATCTCGCCGGGGGGCGCTGCTGATCTCGCCATCTTACCACCCTAGAAACCAGAACTCAGCTGTTCTTTTTGTCTACCTGGCTGATTTTGTAATTCGGCTATCAACAAACCTCCTTCCTTTCCCCCTTGCCCTACCACACCTTCTCTTGCGCCTCGGGCCCTGTCGTCGTCGTCGCTCCGATTCGAAACTTACTGGACGGCTACGCTGCTTCAAGTTTAGGCTCAAGGTATCCCGAGTTGGAAACGGTCGTCTTTGCCTCATCGGAATGCCTTCACGACCCTCGGCGACCTCGTTCAATACTCGTCGCCACCCCGGTCAAGACTACTAATCACTTCGCCCACTTGTTAGTAATGCCTAGCCCACTACCTGCAAAACGTCAGGTTTTAAATTAGACAAAGATCACGCTCTAACCGACATTGCAGCGTCATCACGGACTCGACTCGCTGAGTTTGAGGAGATATTCTCGAAACCCCTCTTTCTAACTACTACTATTCCTGGCATCCTTCCCGGCCAGTGCAACACACGAGAGCTCTTGCCAGAAGAGCTTGCAGTTTTGAAAACAGTACCCCGCAATTGCTGTCGTACAAACTGTCGAGGCCGCACCGTTTATACGTCCAGCGAGATACCTGTACTGGATTTGGTATTATCGATACTGTCATTGGCGAAACAACAAGCACCATCCGGTAAACCGCTACTGCCTGCTTACATAGCAAGTCACCACCCGCAGCAAAGGTAAGTACTCCATCCCAGCACCTAACATACCTCACTGTGCATTTCTTCATTATTTTTTTTCTTCTTTTTTCTCTTTTTGTCCCTCTTTCTAGATGTTTTTTTGCGGACCTCCCAAGAAATTTTAAACATCCCAAAGATTCAGATGTGAGATCGTTGGGACTGCGCGTCATTTTTCCCCAACCGAATTCCCTGTAGTTTTTGGAGACGGCAAGCGTCGTGGTCCGATCGACCCCACCTAGATAAGATGGGGAACTCTGATACAAGCAGTGGCTTGGAATTTTGCCCCGCGACTTTCCGGATGACGGGAAGCAAAGGAAAATGTATAGTTGCATTTCAGGCCGCAAAGTTGGATGGCCATTTGCTCTGGTCCGAACGATGAGAAGCAAAGCCAAGAAAGCAAATAAGAAGGAAACGAAAAAGACTCGGTTCATTGAAGAATTTCCTTTCTGAGCAATGGCGATCGATGGTTTTTCTCCTCGTTGGGGGCGACATGCGCTTCCATCCAAGGCTCCAACCTAGACCATGTGCAGGACATTCGAATATTGTCTCAGCCGAAGCAACCCACGTTCGTCATTGAGCATTGAGCATGGCTTATCGCCGCAAGCGCACTGGCCCGAGGATATTGCAAGCTGCCAGAGATGATGAGTACCGGCAGGCGGGCGGCGGCACGGCGGCCAAGAACGACCGATGTCCCGTTCACCCCTTCTCTCTGCTTCTAGTCAGGCCGCTAAAACTTGCCCTCGCATCCTGTTGCTGTTGTCGAGCAGTGACAACAGAAGAGCAAGAGCGATCTCGCACCTTCCCAAGTATTAGTCCCCCACCCCGCAAGGTACTCCAGGCTGGCCAACCTGATGTCTCAAACTTGCACATGTCCGCGGCTCAGCCTTGAGGGAAGGACCTCCCCTCCCCCGATGCCATCATTATATGGATGTGACTCTGTCGTGTCACTTCTCACACTTCTCACATGTTCAAGGGCTAGGCCCACGCACCTTAATCCCATCCAGGATGCTCCTTCCGCGTGAATTTCCATCACCACAATTCGGCCCTAGGTACCTCGGACAAGCTAAGCTTTGATGTCGGGGTAGGAACGCGGAATTATGGAAGGAGCATCTCGTTCGTGATGGCAAGCCGAACTGACAACCCAAAGCCCTGACCTTCCTTTCCAAGTCAAATGATCAAACGTTTGGCCGGGGCGGAAGTTGTATTCGGAGCATCCCGCCCTTCCCCATTGAGAAAATAAGTTAAGGCTAGTGTCTTGACCTCATTGGTACACAAGTACCGGCTCCTTCACTTCCCCTGCTCACCGTGTTGTATTTGACCAGGTGGCCGGCCGCCTTGCCCTCCCTCGATGTCTCAAGAGAGCTAGCAATCCATCCCCAGATTTCCCTTATCGTGTATCCCGAGGCATAATCTCGTCCCTTCTTACTTAGGCTTGACGGGAACAACCGGACTGACGAGATTTCGCATCTCCTGCATTAGATTCTCATAGTTGGTTTCCGCTGCTGTCGATTTCGTCATCGGGATTCCATCTTGACCATCTTCTCGCACGTGTTCCGTACTGTCTGGTTGCTTTGCTTTTGATCCATTGATCTCCGAACCCCTCTCCGGTCCGTCTTGCCGTGTGTTGAAACCCAAAAACAACCACCCGCCGTGAGATATCAAGGCAGAAAACGAGACCGTTGAAGCTTCTCCTTTCAGCTATACAAAAAGCCGACCTCGCAACACACCTGCCTGTCTTTTCTTCTTCATTTCAGCCCCAAGCCTCCTTCTTTTTACTTTGGGCTGTGAACTTTGCTACTTTCGCTCCAACTCTTCGCTTTTTCTTTTTTCTTTTTTTTATAACAGACATGCCAACTCAAGTCGCAACACCTACTGATGCTAGGCAATCCACACCAGACATAATGGTTGCCGATCAACAAGACAAGGCCGCCGTGGCCTCCGATTTTCTCCACACTCCTTTCATGCGCGCAGCGCTCCCCTTCCTCAATGGCGGTATCAGTGGTATGGTTGCCACAACCTGCATTCAACCCGTCGACATGGTGAAGGTCCGCATCCAACTCGCCGGTGAGGGTGTCGCCGGAGGCCCGAAGCCCACTCCCCTGTCCGTCACCCGAGACATCATTTCGAGCGGCAGAGCCCTCGACTTGTATACCGGATTGTCCGCAGGCCTTCTGCGCCAAGCGGTCTATACGACAGCGCGCCTTGGTTTCTTCGACACTTTTATGGGCACAATGGCCACTAGGGCCAAGAACCAGGGCCGAGAGGTTGGATTCGCTGAAAGGGCCGGTGCTGGTCTCGCCGCTGGTGGTCTGGCTGCCATGATCGGCAACCCTGCCGATCTTGCCCTCATCCGCATGCAGAGTGACGGCCTCAAGCCCGTGGCTGAGCGCAAGAACTACAAGTCCGTTATCGACGCGCTTCGCTCGATTTCCAGGTCAGAAGGTATCCCTGCCCTCTGGGCCGGAGCCGCCCCGACGGTCGTGCGAGCCATGGCGCTCAACTTTGGACAACTTGCCTTTTTCAGTGAGGCGAAGGCTCAGCTTCAGCAGCACACCGCTTTGTCGTCGAAGAACAGGACGTTGTGCGCCAGCGCCATTGCCGGATTCTTCGCCAGTTTCTTCAGTCTGCCGTTCGACTTTGTAAAAACCCGCCTCCAGAAGCAGCAGCGAGGACCTAACGGCCAGCTCCCATACCGCGGTATGGTGGATTGCTTCACTAAGGTGGCGGCTCAAGAAGGTCCCTTGAGGTTCTACCGCGGATTTGGCACTTACTACATCCGTATTGCGCCGCATGCGTAAGTTAAGAGCCCTGATTCTCTTGTCCAGTATTGCTTCGACTGTTTGCCTATGCGTAGAGCTAACCCAAACCCCGAATTTAGCATGATTACTCTGATCGTTGTCGATTATCTCGGCTTCTTGACGAAATGAAGAGATGGAGATTAAAAGGTGTACAAGAAAGCGATCATTAAATGATCGCCGGAGAAGCAGAAAAAAAGAATGGTGAAGGGGAGAGAGAGAAAAAAAAAAGACGCATGTCAAGAGGGTGAGATGGTTGAAGTCAATTCCAGCCAACCAAAAGCCAACCCCAGTCCTTGGGAGGGGTTTTTTGGTCGTTGGATCCCGTCGCTCGATATATTTTCCTTTTTCTTTTCCTTTTTTTATTAGTGTGACTCGGGACAACGATGGGGGGGCATGTCAGGGTTTCCTTTTATGATATCCGCGGTCCTCCAGGATTGGCTCACAGCATCAAGGGTCGAGGGTTTTCTGTTTCTCCAAGTGGTTGGTTTGCTTTGATGATGACGACTACCAAGCCATTTCTTAATGAGCATGCTAGAGTCGCACATCATGAATTCAACGCTACGACGAACCTCAGGGCTGCAAGAGAGTAACTGATTTTCAGCTTCTTGAGCCCCGTATCATGTAGTATTTAACTACTACTCCTTACATCATCAAATGAAGGTTCAAAGATGAAGGGTTGGGTGGGAAGAATTCCATAGATCTCTACATTAACATTGTTAACGTTTCTTTGTTTCGCTTTCTTCCACTCTAGGAAGTCCATGGAAGCAAAGGGGAATTTTTGGGATTTTGGAATGTTGGAAGAACGGCGGTCAAACAGCGTTTCTTCCCTCCGCAACATTTTCTTCGCTTGGCTGGACCTTTTTGGGTTTAGATCCCGGTCATTTACCCGCACCGAAACCAAACTTCAACAGGAACGGAGTCGTACCGGCGGCGCAATGGCTTCTAAATTGCGGGGAGAGGACCTACGGGAAAAGGCGTGTCGTTTTCCCCGAAATGGAAGTGAGGGGATTGGTTTTTTTCTTCGTCGTTTTCGAGGGAGTGATGTAACTGAGGGGAAGAGAGGGTCTCTCCAGTGCATGGATCCGGGAAAAATGGGTTGGAGAACACGCGAGGGGAGAGAGTATGTGATATTAACAATATATTATAGCTATGGAAGCCGTGGACGCGTGTTGTTTAGGAAGAGAGGATATGTTAATTCAACGGTGGTCTTCTCTTGATCTCGCTCAATTGCTAGTTGTCGTTCGTGTTCTCCTAGCTTCATCCTCGGAATTCCGGGCTATCAGTGGCATTTCGGTCTTGTCGATTCAGTCGAGATCGAAGAAAATGAAAGCGCTGTCAAGGTTCCTGGTTAGTCTCGTGGTCCTTGGAATCACTGCCACGGGCGCCTTCGCTCAAGGGGTCGTGGAAACCGCGGAAAAGGGAGGTGAAGCCGTTAGCCAGGCGAACTCAACGTATTATAACCCAATCTTCCCCGGCTTCCACCCCGATCCTAGCTGTATTTTTGTTCCGGAATGGAATGACACGTTCTTCTGCGCTGCGTCGAGCTTCAATGCGTTTCCTGGGATTCCGATCCATGCGAGCAAGGACTTGAAGAATTGGAAGTTGATTGGTATGTTCGAATGCCATCGTTGTTGTCCATTTTTGATCGCCGCTAGAGCTAGTTCGCTTCGGATTCGCCGCATGTCAAGTGCCAGATGTGCTCTTTTTGAGGTTGGCAGACTTGAAGGAATTGGGTACTGACTTAGTTATAAGCTCACGTTCTTAATCGCCCTGAGCAACTTCCTAGACTGGCAGAGACGAATCGCTCGACTAGGTACGTGATCGATCCAATCGTTGTGAGGAATATCCGCTCTTCATTGCTAAGGAATAAGAAAAGCGGGATATGGGCACCTACCCTCCGATACCATAACGATGCCTTTTGGCTTTTCACGACGCTCGTGGACGACGATAGGCCCCAGGAGGACGCATCAAGATGGGACAATGTAAGTGTGCTCTGGATTCTAGGCAGCTTAGAAAAGTCAAAGTTGAACTAGATGGGGGCGGAACTAAATTCCATTTTGCTATGGTGTGTAGATCTTCTTCCAGGCAGAGGATCCGTTTGATCCACTCTCGTGGTCTGAAGCCATCCATTTCGAATTCGAGGGATACGACCCGTCGCCGTTTTGGGATGAGGATGGAAAGGTTTATGTCACGGCAGCGCATGCTTGGAGAGTCAGGTGGGTCACAGGTTTCCCTAGGCGTTGTTGGATTCCTCGAGACAAGTTTGGACGGAAGACGTGGGTGATGAGCTAACTTTAGCAAATGCAGCCCCGGAATTCATCAGGCTGAAATTGATCTCGAGACGGGAGACGTTGGCGAGTGGACAGTGACCTGGGAGGGGACAGGCGGACTTGTAGGATTGATGGCCTCCTCAAAGTGCCCATGGTTATTCGTGGTTTCCTTGTTCTGACTAGCATGGTGCCTCAGGCTCCCGAGGGCCCGCATATCTACTTCAAGGACGGATACTACTATCTCCTCGCAGCCGAAGGTACGATCCTTTCTTTTTCCCTAGATGCGATTAAGGTGGCTAGGGCAGTGCTAACTGACAATAGGCGGTACGGGCAACGAGCACATGGTAACCATTTCTCGATCTGAAAGTATCCACGGACCGTTCGAGTCGAATCCTGCGAATCCGATTCTCTCTAATGCGAACACGACGAGTCTCTGTACGATAGCCCTTTTAGTCTTCTCGGCCTGCTGAATACTGTATTGTCCCGATACTAACTGTCTCCATCATAGTCCAGGCTGTTGGTCATGCCGACCTTTTCCAAGACGGATCCGGAACTTGGTATGTCACTTTCAGCTGGAAAACATGGTCTATGCAAAAATGCGCCGGCCATCTCGAAACTTCTTACGAAGTACTAACACGAAATCCTCTTCCGCCTAGGTGGTGTGTAGCACTTTCGGTCAGGGGCGGTGCCGAGTACCTGCACTTCCCGATGGGTCGGGAGACTGTTATGGCGCCCGCTCGCTGGGGAGAAGGCGAGTTCCCAGTAGTCGACCAAATTAAGGGAACTATGGAAGGGTGGCCAATGCCGGAGGAGAATACAAGCGTTGAAGGTATTGGGTAGGTTTTTAAAACGCCCATAACGCCCATACCCAAAATACGATGCCTCACTAACAGTACCTACCTCCCCTAGCCGCTGGGTCTCGGATCGAGAGGACAACATCGACTTCGCCCCGGGCTCATCATTCCCTCCCCATTTCCAGTACTGGCGCTATCCGAACAAAGATCACTTCGAGATCTCTCCCGACGAGCACCCCAATAGCCTACGAATCAACCCCTCCAAGATTAATCTCACTGCCCTGAATGGGAACTACGCCGGGCCAGATGGCCAAGCTTTCGTCGGAAGGAAACAGCAGGACACTCTTTTCACCTATAGTGTTACTCTTGACTTTCACCCATCACAAGAGGAGGAGGAAGCCGGCATTACTGCTTTCCTCACCCAAAATCACCACCTCGATCTCGGCGTCGTGTTTTTGCCAGAAGGCTCGAAGACGGCTGATTTCCCGGGTCGTCCCCGCGCTAGCAACGAGAGCACAGCGGAGGAGGGAGAACTTGTTCCTCACTTCCGCTTTAGGGCTGAATCATACGTACCTGTTCCCGATACGTTGGTGGTGCCCGTCCCCGAGGCTTGGATTGGAGAAACGCTCCGGCTTGAGATTAGCGCGAAGAATAACACACACTATTCGTTCTCTGCGGGACCGGCGAAGGCGAGGTCGGAGGCGCAGACGATTATTGACGTGTCGAATGAGCCTTTGAGTTGGGGGTTTACTGGTGAGATGCCTTTTGATTAAACTCCCCTGGGGCTGTTTCATGTCGCGTCAGCTAACTAACATTCTGGTCCTTCGTTAGGCGTGATCCTTGGTATCTATGCCACGAGTAATGGTGGGAATGGGTCGACGCCCGCATACTTCTCGGAGTGGAAGTATGTTCCTCAGGAGCAGTTCAGGGACTAATAAGAGATCGGAGAGATGATCTATCGGGAAATTGATAGTGACACCTTGAGTGTCACGCTTTGATTATTTTGGTGTATCATTGAAGTTCGCGCAGACTGTTGGTCTAGATTCGATACAATCGAGTTCTTAGTGGCTAGAGGGAGGGAGGGAGAAGAAGAAGAAGAAGAAAAGGGATACTCGCCCCCCCACTTGCTTTATTGGCCATTGCGTGCTTCTATCCTTAATGCCCCTGATGAGCCACGATGCAGTCATCTGTTTTTCGCACACCTGACCCAATCTGGAGATAAATGACAATCCTACTTGTCACCGTCCAATGCTTAATCGTATTCTGAAGCATGCAGGAATTTAAGCATCTTTTGGACCTGGTCAAATATGTGAGATGGGAGGATAGTGATTGGGCGATCTGGATGATACACATGCATTTGCTTCGTTGTTCCGCCCTTCGCGGAACGAGTTTAGCAAGATGGGGGGAATACCGGAGACGACTTGTTCAAAGGTTAGGAGCATTGAAATGAAGGTTGGGCTCCGGAATCGCGATTTTACAGCTCATTCACTAGTGTGTGCTCCAATTGAATTCGTGTTCCTGTGAATGATCGGTGGGGTGAGGACGGCAGCTTGGTGAGGTCTTCGATATTGATGTCACCAAGTGGAGTTGGTTGGTTGATGGTGAGGGATGCAACAGCGCGGAATGTCACCACCTACTTCGTACAGAGGATACAATATAGAGGTTCGGGCATCTTGCGAAGTAGAAGAAGGCAAAATCGAATATGGTTCTAGATTTCACATATAAAACCCAGCGATGGAAGAGTGCTTCAAAGATCAAGAGACATCCTTTCTTGCCCTCATCTAACCCCAACACTCGTTCTTCAAACTAGCATTTCTCTGCAAGTTAATTCTCCAGACAAGTCTGCCTACTATCTTGTCAAGTCATTCATTTATTAGTGACTATCCTCTCGTTTATACCATACCTCCAGTTCTTCTCGGAGTTCAAGATGAAGTTCAGCCAGGTGTTTACATTCGCCTTGGCTTATTCGCCCTTCGCGCTTGCCAAGCCCAATGTCTGGCGTCGACAGGCAGCCGGTGATGCCTGCAAGATCCAACTCGCCCAGAGCAGCGGCGGTCGGAAGATTGCCATTGTGCTGGACTCTTCTGGGTCCATGTCCTATAACGATCCCCAGGACTTGCGAATAACCGCTGGGAAGGCTCTGAATGCCCAGCTTCTTACTGGGCAAAATGCCGACCTTGTCACTGTTGTTGAGTCAGTTATTGTTTTTTTTCCCCTTTCTTTCTCCCTTCTTTTCTCCTTTTCCTCTTCTTTCCCGATTACTTTTGCTATTTTTGAATGCTAACAGCCGTTCTTCTGTACAGTTTTGACAGCTACGCCGACATTATCTACCCGCTCGGTAGCCCCGCCGGCGCTGATAGTTCCTTCGACTTGATCAACAGCTCAGGTGGTACCTATATCGGAGAGTGAGTCTTCCCTACTCCTGCATTAAAACTACTCCAACGGATAAGCTGACATCAATGACTCAGTGGCGTCGCAAAAGCCATTGCTGAACTCACCAAGCCCGGAAACGATCCCACCGCCGACCGATCCGGCATCGTCGTTCTCACCGACGGGGAAGATTCCGACCTCGACTTCCTGATCCAGCAGATCGAACTCGCCGCCTCCAACGGCATCCGCGTAAGCTTCGGTTTCCTCGCCCCGCCCGACTCCTTCTCAGAGCCTCGTCTCGAAACCGCCATCTTGAAGACGGGCGGAACGTTCATGTCCTTCGACGACGCCGCCAACATCCAGCCGTGGCTCTTCCTCCTCCTCAGCAACGGCCTCACCGCCAACGACCACAACGCCGGCGCCGACCAGCCTCTCCTCTCTGGAATTACGGTCGCCAAGCTCAGCGGCCCCCAGCCCGCGTCGTTTTCGTACGTTTCGCGGAGCGGCGAGGAGCTCGTCTTCACGGTCCAGTCGCTCTCTGCGCAGGCGCTCGAGGCCGATCTCCAGGATGCGTTGGGAAATCCTATTGCTAAGAACGCGACGGGGGCCGGGCCGGCGACGATTAGCTATAATGCCACTGCCGAGGCTACTTTGAAGCTTGTCGTTTCGTCTATCAACTCGACGTCGGAAGGTGTTTTCCAGGTTTCGCTGAACTCGTCGCTGGGTATTTCGGGTTGCACGCTTCCGAACCGAACTACGATTCCTACTGACTACGGCAAGAACAGCACCGGCACTGGCTCTAGCAGTGGCTCGGGCAATGGCACTACTAACGGCCAGGGGAATGGCGGCAAATCCTGCCCTGGAACTTGCCACGGTTCTGGCTCTGGTTCCGGATCCGGTTATGGTCCTTTTACTCCAGTTGGCCCTTCAGTTGTGCCCGGCTCGCCCACCGGGGGGAAGAATCTTCCCACTGTTGTGGCTGCTGCCGCGGACAAGATTGCTGGGGCTAGCTTCTGGGTTGTTGGCCTTGGGCTCGTCGGCTTCTTCTTGTAATAACGGGCTTCTCTGAATCCCTTCTTGGGCCCTTTTCTTCTTCTTGGGAATGGCGCAATTTCACCCTCTTGTTTTTCTGTCGGGGTAGATTTAGCTTGCTACTTTTGATGAACAGGTTTCTGCCGTTTCTTTGAATATTTGATGTCGGATAGAACAGAAACGTGGAGATGAATGCCAAACTGGGTTACTATTTTATTACCACAGAATTCCCTCCCCCTACCCGGCAACCAAAGCAGTTCTGATATGCCCTTTGTCCGGCTCTGCAGGCAAATGAACCCCCACCTAAGCTCAACATCGTAGTCCGTCGAATTAAATCCTGGGTTTGCCACACCCGATTGATGTCGGCCGAGACTTGGCGGCAGGGATCAATGTGACGCAAGACACACACCAATGAGAGCTTAATTTAACATCCCCGGAACACACACCCAATGAGATCACACTAATACTGTTTCTTGCATTCCACTCAAACCGTAGGGCTGGATCAAGCTTAAAGCCACGCGATTTACCCAACGTCAACCATCGAGCCTTAAGCTAATGGACAACTGAACCTCGATTACGGGATAGAAAGACACGCGGGGAGCGCGAGTATAATCCACGAGATATTCTGAGCTAGCCTGGGACATGATGGCAATGGGTTTCAGCTTGCTAAGAAAGGCCACGCGATCTCGATCGGTGTAGTTTCATTGCTAAATATCTCGAGGACTTAGCCTTGAAAGAACACGAGGATATGGCCGTCGTCTTTGACTAACAGCTGAAGACTAGTTTAGACACATTTATTGCCATTGGTGTATGGGGAAAGTCCAACCTATTGATATTTTTCAAGGTTACCTGTAATTATCCTCGACCGACGAGCCTTCCATTTCAAGAGATTGAATCCACCCAATCTCCCTCAATAGGTAAGAAGGACATCAACAGAATCGAAAAGAAATCACAAGCTTCGTCGCAGAAAGAGGACAATCTCAGGCTTACGCGTCCCAATTCACATGCCTCCCACATGCCACACACTTGATGCCAGACACATGCTAGGACACATGCCAGACTTGACACCAAGTATCAGGCACATGCCTACCACATGCCAAAGAGCGCTAAAACTCCACGACCTCTTTCCATCACCAAGCTAGATCAGCGAATACTTAACCTCGACTAGATCACTACGAATATAAAGGACCTTTGTGGATCCTATCCAACGAATGAAAAAAATCGACCTCGAGGACATTTAAAATAATAAATGTATTTTCCAATGTCCATTCCCCGAATAGGCATTTCTTCCTGTATTTCAGATGCCAATATCAAATATGCCATTGGCATAGGAGTGGAAGCAGAGGTACCTAGACATCTGTGACTTACACGACCCCCCTGTGGAAACCTGCTGAAGCCATCTGAGGCTACTATCACCACTCGCTGGACATGAGGAGGACAACGTACCTTCGGTATCGGTACCAGATATCAACATTTCCAAGTAAAAAAGAAGAAAATGAAAAATACTGCCATTTTCGTCGTCGATTTAAATTTCTGATCGTCCCTGGCTGATCTGGAGTGATCCGGGGTGATTGGGGCCCTCCATTGGAAATGCATAAATAGACCCAAACCTTCCCAGAACTCTTCCTTCTTTCCTTCTTTTTTTTTCTTCTTCATTGATGCTCCGTTACACACACTTTCTATATTTGCGCTCATACAAGTGTAAGGCGTTCCCCCTTCCCCTTCCCCCTTCCCTTGCCTCTATTTTGTTTCCTTTTCCTCTCTTACACGCAAGTCCATTCTCCAATCCCCCATCCATCCCCATCTGCCCCATCCCAATTGATCTCAAGTGTCTCATCCCTTCCCCTCCCCTTCCCCATCCCATCCCATCTCATCCCATCCCATCCCATCTCATCTCATCTGTCCCGTCCTAGTGGACTCTTTCCATACCATCCTATCCCATCTATCCCATCTGTCTTATCCTATCTCTATCCCCATCCACATTCCATCTGCCCTATCCTATCTGTCCCATCCCAATTGATCTCAAGTGTTTCATCCCATTCCTTCCCGTCCTAGTGGCCAACTGATCTCTTTCCATGCCATCATTGATCCTATCCGTATCCCATTCCACCTGCCCTATCCCTTCTGTCCCAGCTCAATTGATCCCATCTGGCCCATACTATCTGTCCTTTCCCATCCTATGTCATAGCCATGTTATCTCCAAGTCACATTATCCCACTCTTTTCCACCCTCATCCCTTCATATCACTTCACCCAATCACTCGTTTACCCCTTCCCTACTGACCATGATTGTTTGAAAGTTCAACATCAATGGCTTCTTCGCATTCTGCGTCGTATAACATGCGTCTTCGCCCACGGGCGTCGTATCCCACAACTACTTCGCTTCGGCGTCGTACCGGGCATCCCGACACAATGCCACGACCAGGTTTAGGGCTCACTTCTTCAACGGCTCGATCAGCACGGCAATCCTAGGCGGAAGCCCAGCATATCGAGCGAGTGAAGAAGGCGACGCGCACCGTGCAACCTTCTTCTTCTTCTCTTCCCCTTTCCGCTTCCGTTCCCCATAAAGCCCATTCCCCCTCCGCCTCCGCCTCCGCTTCCACCAAGAGCCAAGTGGTTCGTCCCCAGCACAAGTCTAGTCAAGTGACTAGAAACAAGGCGAATGACAAGTTGTCTGAGCCCGTCACTGCCCCAAGCCAAGTGGCTTCTTCCCGACCAGAGCCTGCCGCTGCCACTCGTTCTCGCATTCCGCGCCTGGTGCCTGTGCCAAGTGGTACAGTCCTCGCTCCACTCTTTGCTCCTGTGCCCACCTACCTCATTCGCTCGTTGATTCCCAGGCCCAAGGGGTTTGTCGCTCCCTCGTTCCCTCCCCCTCCAATCCCACATGCTGCCTGTTGCGCTCGTTCTCTTCCCCCCAAGCCCACCCCTGTCATTCTTTCCCGCATCCCACGCCCGGTACCCGTACCAAGTGGTACAGTACTTGAACCAATCCCTGCCCCCGTGCCTACCTACTTGATTCGTTCGTTGATTCCACGCCCCAAGGGTTATGTCGCTCCTTCTTTCCCCAGCCCTCCCCCTTCCATTCTGGATCGTTCCCGGATCCCCATTCCCGTTCCGGTGCCAAGTGGTACTGTCCTTCCCCCCCTCTCAGCCCCTGCATCCAACTCTCGTCCTTCGTTGATTCCCCGGCCAGTGCCAAAACCAGTCGCTCGTTCTACTCTTTACGGTTATGTGTGCTGGCAACCCAAGTCCATTCTTTCTCACAGCGGCCGGAACACCGAGCAAGTGCTTGGTAAGAAGGTCAAGGCTGTTCG